>JAOEGS010021773.1:0-48525 GCA_025447755.1 Corythornis vintsioides | reverse complement strand
TTTTTAATTTTAATAATTTTACAAATTATTATTTTCACCAAACACTGAATGTGTTTCTTATATTTTTTTTGCTATATGTTTGGGAAAAGTTTTGATAAAAAGTTTGGTTTTCAGGGAGCTTTTACTGTTTGTGTATGTTTTAACTAAAGCTGCAATAAAAACAGTGAAAGTTTTCATCATGATTGGAAATGGAAAATCCCATTTTCCTGTCAGCTCTGGTTTTAACCTTATTTTCGATCAGTGTAACAGAGCATCCTGTAGCTAAATCTTCTCATGGTATCAGGAAATTACATAATGCTGGCTAAGAAAAAAACATTGGTTAGAGTTGATGGAAAATATACTGTTTATTGACTATTCGTAAGACATTTGCAAAATACAGGGTATGAACCTCTTGTGACAAATATAAAAGGAGGTAACAATAACATTTCCTTCCTGTGGGAGCACAACATTTTGGAGATTATGGGTTTTTTTGCTGCTGCAATGTATTGTGGCTTTTCTGTTGTTTTCTGGCAGTAATAAATCTGTTTAGATTACATTTCCATGTGCTTGGGATGGTAGGGAGGTTAGTTTACCACCTATCTAAAATGTTTCTGTCCATTTTGGTCTACAGTGAGATTGCTTAATGGTTCTCTAAGCACCGAAGGGCTGGTACAAGCCAGGATTGGGAAGATGTGGCACCTGGCCTGTGCGGGTGATTGGAACGAACAGATTTCAGACAGTGTTTGCCACCTGCTAGGGTTAAGGTGAGTGAAAATATTCATTGTCCTTGTATTCATTTACAGGTTTGTCGAGTCTATATATTGGTATTTTCCTTGACACTTTACTGGTGGTTTTACCATACAAAAAAAAGGGCATATGGACATGAGGATGTATATTGGAGAACACCGGGAGACTGATGTGGAGGTATTAGTCTTTTATTACTTTGCCATCAGTTACATTTTTATGAGGATGGCTCAAGAGTAAAGCTGGAGCAAACAGGAGCCTCATCTGCTCTGCTATCATACTAATGTTCATTTCAAGTAAATTCAAGATAATAACTTGAGTATTCTGCTACTAGGCTCCAAAAAAAATTTCATACCTGTCATTAGACCTGAGCTACTGTGAGAGGAAACTGTATTTGTCATGAGGTATAGTTAAAGAGAGGAAGAAGGAGGGAAATATATAACTGAAAATAATATATTTGTATGTCACTGTTCAACAGTATTTCCATGGAAAAGTCGAGGATGGTTGAGTGCAGAACTGTTATATTTTTCAATCTATGGTAAAATTTATGGCCTAAACTCTGGCCTTACTATTTATGCAACTTCACTGCCATCCACTGAATAATAAATCTTTCCTACAGTGCTGAGGTTTTTAGGGAATGTCACTTGCCCAAGTGTGTTAAGTTCTGAACTCGCAATTC
Source organism: Corythornis vintsioides (assembly GCA_025447755.1). Taxonomy (NCBI): domain Eukaryota; kingdom Metazoa; phylum Chordata; class Aves; order Coraciiformes; family Alcedinidae; genus Corythornis; species Corythornis vintsioides. The sequence goes on along the minus strand of JAOEGS010021773.1, from coordinate 47,123 downwards.
AGTATGTTGGTCTCTCACCAAAATAGGATGCCTGAAAATGCCCTTCTGATAAATTAATTGTATAAATCACACAGGAGGACTTTGAAAAAAATCCAATTTGAAAATACTTATAATCATTCGATGAGTGTGTGCTGGTTTTATATTTATTTTTTTTTATTATTTTTTACTTTTCCTTTGTGTAGCTACTGCATTTACATAAATATCAGATATCTGGATGCACAAATCCTGATTGCAAATTATGTATTTTATCTCATTTATGCATGCATATAAGAACATACAAACTATGACTAAACGTTCTTCTAGTCAAATACCTTGCCCTTTACAAAGGCTGGTAGCATTCTGATTCTTCACCTGCTTCTCCACCTCCTCTTCCCCTAAGTTCTGAACACTATTGTCTCCTGATAACAGTTACTGTTTTAAAAAAAAAGTGATGCAGTTTATTCCACCAGCATAATCATTTCCCAAACGCTCTTCCACTGGCGGGAATGGCTAAGTATCTAAAAATATGCATTCATGTCTTTTCCTTTCAGGGATGTAAATATGTCATCAACTGTATTATTCACTGGACATGGGCCATTTGTCAACATCAACATAGCAGCTAACCACAGTCTAATATTTACTAAAAGGTGAGTAGACTAAGGTTTTCTTCCTCATATAAAGGATAACATGAAGTATTTTGGCGATCGTTTATACAATAATTTCTATCTCAAGTTTATCTGAGAGGTAACATGATTCTGTATGAGGTCTGGACTATAAACATATCTGGCTTTTATTCTCTGTCTATTGCTGAATTTGGTGTAATACTGGAAAATTCTCTCTTCCCCCTTCTATTCTTGTCCATCCATTGTAAATCCAAAAGGTGTGAGATGCTTGCCACATTTTTAGCTAGAATTCAGCAGAGTCTTAAGTGAAGGATTTCTACATTTACTGTGGAAACAATAAAAACCACTATTTTTACAAAGCATTTCTTATCAAGAAACATATAAATTATGAGTATATATTGTAGTAGAAGAATTCACCTGTGGTTATATAGTAGTCATCTCACTAGAGTCTCTGTGTATTCAACAGAGAAAAATAAACACTCCAAATTGCAATTTGTAGAGGCATCTCTTGAAATATGAGTCACACTTTATAATCAGTTGAATTTTCTGAAACAGACAGGACTACATGTGGATTGCTACAGTAAGCAATCCAAAGACAGATATCTGCATTTAGACAAATTAGTCCCACTCAGAAATGACTTCTGGATTGTCTCCATGTTTAGAAGTGAATCATGAGATGAGATGATCTTCAGAGTACATTCAATTATATTCTAATCTTTCTCAGTCCAAATAACAGCTGAAGTGATTCTGAAGCATCCTACAAACTGGTACAGTTTCTTGTATATTAAAATAAAACATACCATTAACAAAGGATTATATTCTCAGAAAATAATGGGATTTACAGAACACTTCCAAAAGGAGAAACACCTGCCATCATAAAAATATATATTTAATGACTCAAATACTGTGTTTCTGCTTATAAGAAGGCCTATTATACACATTTTGCTGGAATCCTACCAAAAGCACCAAGGCAGAAAATGACTGTCTAATTGTTAAAATGATGAAACCATGTTAAGGATGACAAGTGTCCGTGTTCTTTCAGATTTCCTTTATAAACATGCCATATACTAACAAAACAGAAGAGAATTCTTAATTTGCTATGCTGTATTTTATCTACAGTTAAAAAAACCCCTCACATTTTGTGTTGCAATTATACTCTGTTAATTCCAAACTTTTATTAATCTCACTGGTGGTGAAAGTATCTTAAAGTAATGGAATAACATTGCAAGTTGGTTGGTTTTTTTTTCTTGAGTGGATGTCTAAACCAGTACTGCCACAAAAGATCTTAAAAAGCAGTCATGAATTAAATATGTCTTTTGTTAATATCTTTTAAACACTAAAAAGTGTTGGAAGTTATGGAAATGGAATACATTAATTCATCTTAATTGTATTTCTGTTGCAGAAATAGGTATTTACCATGTTTCATCTGGACAGTTAATAGGAATAATTTCACAGGATGACACAGATTTGAACACTTTTTTTTTTTTTTGTACATAAAATGAATGATAGAAAAATAACACAGATTTTACAATTAAAAAAAAATCATTATCTGGTAATCAAATTATAAAATGTATTTCTCACTCTTTAATCTTTCTTCAAGCGTAACTACTGTTGAAGCAAAGAAGGGCACAACTAATAGGACTTGAAAGCTGTGGTGGCAGAGACAGTAGAACTGTTTTCTGATGCCCTTAAGTAATGTATTTCTTGACAGGATAGTTTGTAACAGGGCAAAATCATGCCTGGAAGGCATACATGAGCAGATTCTACCCACACAATAGCTTTTGCCAGTCCTAATTCCAGATTTCTGCCATTGTGAAAATGCTGGGTCACATCATGCATTGTTTAATAATAATTTATCCGTAATTTTATCAAATTTTAGAGCAAACATAGTGAGGGATACCTAATAACATATCACATTTAAAGGATTCATTTTTCTACTTAAAGTGATGTGGAAATACTGTAAACTAGATGCTGGAAGACTTTTCTTTTTTTTCCGCTGATATATTTCTGTGTGTATCAGATTTACATTGCTAACACACACGCACCATCCCAAGTGTTCAGATTCATTACAGGCTATGAAGAGAATCTTAAAACCTCTGGGTATCAGAAATGCTTGAGTAGTTTTGATCTGTGGTCTTGTCCTCTTCAGACTCTGGCTTTATATCTATGATAAATAATTTCTAACCCTGTATTTGCAGCTATATATTTTACAGTGCATTAAAACCTTAGTAAAAAGATACAGTGATATCAAACTAACCTCTTAAATTCTTTGGTCACACTGATCTCTAGTGGTAAGATATTGAAAATGTCTCAAAAGATAGAAGAAATAAAATATGCTGTTACAATTTTATTGAGAGTCTGTCACAGACTCTCATTTTCCTAAAGCACAGGAGGAGTCTACTTTTATATTTGTAATGTATACCAAGTAAACATCCACTTAAGGTAAATATGTACATTTAATAATAAATATACAACATTATATTATATATTATTAAAACATGTAGAACAAAATATTTGTTTATAAGTTTGATACTAATAAACTTATATACTTATATAAGTACATAAGTTACATAAGTGCATGCTTATATACAATTTTTATATATATGTATGCACATATATTTGATAGTCAATGTTACCTTGTGTGCAGACACTTGTGATCTAATTGCACTTTCCTTCTAGAGAACACTGTTTGAACAACCTGGTAATTCATCTTCAATGTAACACTAAACGTAAGTACACATACTCTGGGAATATTGCACACCGAAATCAAATTGTTCAGTCTATAAAGCTGAATGTTTATAATTTGGATTGAAAGGTTAGGGAATGGACTATAAAAGCTATATTCATAATTATAAAAACCCTGGAAAATGTACAGTCTTCACTTGTTTTGAGAGTTAAGTATACACTAGGGATGCGTCTATTCTGAAAACACATATAAAAAAATCTAAAAGGTCTGAGGAAAGGATACATCTAAATCTAAGTTATAAAGTCACATCTTGATTTCAGCTATAAAATGAAAAACTTTTTTTTCCACAGTAACAGTATTTTAGAATAGCAGTTCAGATACTACAAAGTTGATTTTTCCAAGAATATTAACTAGTCTAATAAAACATGCTATATCCCCCAAAATATCTAATTTTCTTTTCTTTTCTTTTTTTTTTTTTTTTTACTTTTAGCTTGTGGAAAACACCTGGTAACTCAGAACAATGCAACAAGAATTGTAGGTGGAAGTGATGCCAGAAGAGAGGCTTGGCCTTGGATTATTTCACTCCATTTTAATTCCAGACCTGTCTGTGGAGCTTCCCTTGTCAGTGATGAATGGCTGGTGACTGCAGCACACTGTGTATATGGGTAATGTTCACTGCACTCAGAAGCTAACACATTCTGATACTCCCACACCATGCAAGTATCCAAACGCAGATAGCTGTCAGGAAGGCTGGGCTGAGGTATGACCTGAGCCATTGATCAAGCCTGTAGAGAGCAAAACAGACTTTCAAAGGATCATAATGGAATCACTGGGGAGTGGTACTTTATAGAAGGTTTCTAGATGTTTACTTTAAAATGAAATCTAGTGCCTCTTTCTCTCCACGGACTCCAGGGCATCCTTCCAACAAGCTGAAGTGGCCTTATGAAATCCATGCCATGTCATCTTTTTCTTTTTAATGCCAATGAAACCCATGCTTTATGTGTAGGCACTCTAAGGAGGTATCAGATTATGAATAATTTGTGACACTGATATAAAAAATTAACAGCTAGCTCACTGTTTAGTTAACTGTGTTTTGAACCACTTGTGGGCTCACCTAAAGGCTCCTTTACTTTCTGTTAAACCTTCAGTCCTTACTTTAAAGCAGAGAATCATGGAAACTAAACAGCATTTTCTGAACAGTGAAAAATTGCACTTTGAATATATGGTTTTAATAGCATTTGCACTTAATCTGTAATTAATGTGGGCCTCCATTAATTAGTTGAATTACTGCCAGTGGTATAAAGGATGACATCATATCTTATAAAGGTAAATTCAGCATTGCCTGATCCTCCTATATATTATAACAGATCGATCAAGATTTACTGTGCACTTTTGGAATGTCTTTGATTTATGCACATTTATTAGACAATATTGGATATCCTCTAGATGGTGTTATTTTTACCATTTAAAGAAGTGATGCACATTGAAATGTTTTCTAGTGTTTCCATGACATCTATAATAAAATGTGCTGTAGAAGACACCTAGAAATAGGAATGGCAAAAATTAACATTAAAATCTAAGATTACAGTAGAGGTTTTGATATAAATAGCTAAGTAGTAAGGCAGTGGAGACTAGGCCAATATATTAATGATGCCTCATTGCATGAATGGAACCATATTCCACACAAAGACGCTGACATGAGAAGGATCAAGTCCTTGTAGTTTTCACACAATAAATGCACACTTGTCTTGGTACTTCCTTTTCACTTAAGTGACTTTTGTTTTATCACATAAATCTATTTTTTTCCAATTGATTTTGCAGGAATTTTCTTAAGTGGGAGCTTGTAGTTTCACACCTTAATTCTGAACATTTAAACATATAACTTAAGTGCTTTAATTTAGAAGAAGTAATCTCTTGATGTCAAACCCAAATATCAGCAGAAAACAGTTCAGTACAATAATCAGGCTGAAAACTATGAAAACTAAGTTTTTTGAAAGTATGACTTGGTTAATGAAACAATATCAGTTAAGTTCTCTAACTTAAATACAGCCCCAAAACAACATGCACAGTTCATCAAAGAATTGTCATATTTTGCTTTTTAATCTTTTTTTTTGGTTTAAATTTTTAAAACATACAAATTTTCTCAGTGTATGAGGTGCAGTATTTTCAGTGACTTTAAACCTATTATTCTTTAGATATTCCATAATAATTTTCTAAATGGGACTGATATTAATTGCCTTGTGGGCAGTCAGCAGAATTCCTCACAGTGTTTAAAAAGCCATAGCAATTTAGTTAATGTATTTTCCTCCTCTGCACTATTGTATGATTAATTCTTTATAAATAATGCATTATAAGCTTAACATAAAAAATAAACCACATACTTCTACAGTGCATGTTTAAGATAGTATTACTAGCATAAAATTGTAAGCACATCTGCTTCATTCTATAAAAAGAGTAAATGCAATGAATCACAATGAGGTTAAAGATTAGCATTTTACCCAACATATTTTTCAAACCTTTTCTTTACCACTCGTAATTGTAAATATTCCTTGCAACTTCTAGGAGGCAATTAAAGCCATCTCGGTGGAAAGCAGTTCTTGGTTTGTATGACCAATCAGATGTGACACAGCCTTCAACAGTAGTTCAAATCATTGATCAAATAGTGATAAATCCTCATTACATGAAGCGCACAAAAGATAGTGATATTGCTCTCATGCACCTTCAATACAAAGTGGAATATACAGGTGAGTTGTCTTTTCCCACAAACCACATTTACTCTATCAGAGTAAACTCTCCTTAAGCATATGACAGTGATGGGCTGGCTGTGCATTTTTTGCAACCTAATGGTTCTGAACCAGTCCAGTACCTCCTGGGTATCTTGCCCAAAAAGTGGGTTTGAATTAATGAACATTTTCCTGTCATTTCATGAAAATGTGAATCCAGGGAAGAGGTTGACATTTTTTTGTTTCCTGATCCCAGATTACATACAACCTATCTGCTTGCCGGAAAAAAATCAACAGTTTTTACCAGGAATTAACTGCTCCATTGCTGGCTGGGGTAGTATTATGAATGAAGGTGAGTTCATGCCTGTCATAACTTTCCAAGCAGGTAAGCCATGAGGGAAAGCTTGATCCTGATTCCACAGGGTCACTAAGGTCAAATAGTTTAGAAGGGTACTCCATATGAACTATCCCCCTCCACTGTTCCTTCTATAAAGCAAAGTTATATTTATTAGAAAAAGAACAAACATACGTAAGATCATTATGTTCTGGAAAAAAAAATAAATTGCATCCCCTTAGGAGTTATGATGAATACTTTTCTTAACATGAAATATGCACATCTTATTTCCAGACACTGGGTTGGGGGAGGAGGATTAGCTTTTCTAGTAATGATTTTACCAGAAGTCAAGAGCATACTGACTATAGTGTGAAATGTATGTTCTGTTTGTATATCATACACTTCAGATTTAGAATCTCTGTGAAATAATAAACATGCCATTTCACTTCCATGGTTGCTTCTACCTTTAAGAATAAAATTGTATTTTAAATTTAGGTAGGAATAGTAAAATAATTTTTTATTAAACCTTGAAATGATAATAGTTACACAATAAAAAGCAAGGAAACACTGGACAATGTGGGCCCTTAATTATCCCTTAGATCTCCCCACAGTCAGTACATAGTCATTGATGTTAGTAATTTTATTATAACCAAATTCAGTCCCACTACACAAATGAAATACAGTATTCAGTTAATGAGCATCACTTAATCAGTGACTGTTACAGGGATACAAGCCTGAATAGTAGAGCATTGAGGCAGGGCTTTCTGCTGTTCAGTAGCATGTCCAGCATGCTGGAACAGGAATAAAATAACCAGTGTTTAAAGTGGGATGTACATATTTATTACAATGGGTAAATGTACTTTTTATTTTCATCAGGTCCTACTTCAAATATATTGCAAGAAGCAGTGGTCCCTCTCATTTCAAATGAAAAATGCCAGCAATGGATGCCAGAATATAATATCACTGAGAATATGATCTGTGCAGGATATGACAGAGGAGGAATAGATTCCTGTCAGGTAAATACAGGTGACTCTTTTCCACTGTTAGCATGCATCACATCTAATTACCGAACAAAATGCTCCCTAATCCTCCAGTCATTGAAACCAGGACAATCACTGTCCATGAATATAATTTCTACTCAGTCTTTTGCCTATTTCATGGGATACAAGTAATTCCATGAAGGGGGACTTGCTTAGGGAAAAGCAGAGTAGAAAACCTGTAGACTGTGGAGACCTTTTGCAAGTGTCTTTTGGAGAAGGTGCCTTTCTGCATTGATCTCATATGCTGCTTCCTGAGGATCTAGTTTTTGTCCAATCCACCTCTTCTTATAACACACTGATTCTCTTTGAGGATTTAGAGTTGGTTGTCACATTTTTTCCTCCAGCAGTATAGGGTTAGTTCTCAAGTCTGATGAGAAGCACTCTCATATAATTGCTTTCACAGACTAAAAATTCATCAAGTACAGTAACTTTGGCTAGCTTGGTCTAGAAGGAGCATTGAATACAAACCAAACTTTACTTGCCATTCCTTCAGCCTCTTTGGCATTCCTCTTTTCTTTTGGCCTTCCTAACTTTACACTGGAAAAAAAAAGGCAGTATACCACCATCAGCTGACATAGACTACAAGTGACCAGCGATCATCCAACCACAAGCAAAGACGAATGAGTCCTGCTAGTGCTTCAGCCTTTAGGGTGATGTCACAGCCTTTGAACATTTGCAGATGCATTACAGTTATGGACAGAAGTATTTTAATGGCCGAGTCCTTGCAAAACTCTCCCATAAAGCTCCATTCACTGAGTTGTCAGAAGACCAAGCTAATACCTGTTCAACTAAACAGACCACAAAAATAGTAATTGTTTTCTTTCTCAGCAAAACAAAGCACTCATCGCTAACTCACCCTCCACTCAGGATGTGGAATTAATCAAATTTTGTCTCCCACTCTCTATTAAATCTGCTAAACTATTGAAAAGGAGCTGTGAAAAAAAGGGATACCTCCTTCTGGCAATCTTGGCAATGCCACTTGCCAAAATGTCTCAAAATTTGAAATTGCAGAATCTCTGGAATGACCAAAAATAGAACTGTATTTTGTCTAAACAGATTCAACTAAAAATTAATCCTACACATTTATCCAGGCTTTGTGAAAGATGAAGGGATAAACATAAAAGTAATAAGCATGAAAAAAAGATTTGAAATAGTCCTGTACTGAAAGACTCATAAGAGCTTGTGATCACAATATTTATTTTTTTTTAAGAAAAAAAAGAAAAGAAAAAACATTTATTTGGTCAAGCATTTTTGCACATGAAAGACTGTGTAGGATTGATCTTACTTGTAGTATCTAAGACACAAAAGGCTTCTGAGATCACTTTGTTCACTTTTACTTTTCAAATTTTATATTGCAGGGAGATTCAGGGGGCCCTCTGACATATGAAGATGGTAACAAGTGGTTTTTGGTTGGTGTAACATCGTTTGGCAAAGAGTGTGCACTTCCAAAACGACCAGGAGTGTATGCTCAAGTCACAATGTTTGTAGACTGGATAAGAAATATTATCTATTAGCTTAATAATTGTTAATGATAGAAATAGAATTTAAAGGCTGAAAGTAAGCCATTGTATAATGATGTAAACCAGACTCGTGTTTCAGTCTCACCATTATAGAAACTGAACAAATATTCAAATTTTGGGGAAGCAAATAATAATTCAGATCTCCATTACCAAATGAGAGCAATATTTAAAAAATACTGCTGTGGTTAACATTAAATAAATAGCTTTATCACTTCACTCATATGAGAGCATGGGGACTCAATTTCTTTTAAGAACTGTGTATTTAACATACATAGCATAGCAGAGGGCTTTACATGGGCAAGAAAAAAAGGGTGCAAACACTGTATAAAAAAAATGGATTAAATTATTAATTTCAGGCCAAATATTACCCTGGTTTGTGTTTTTGTGCTGCATTTTCATTTCAATGCATAGTCAGCTCTTCTCAGTAATCTCACTCCATACAAAATGAAAGTAGATGTTTTCTGTTTAAACTGGGCTCATGGGAATTCTTCTTTCTTACCTATTACAAAAAGCTCGAGAATTAGGTTTATGGATTGTGCTTAAAGACCAATCATGTGCCATGCTGCTTTCTAGTGAATAAGCTGAATGTAAGCCAAATGTTTTCTCTTGTGTAATTCATCTGGAATTAATAGAGTTTAAAAAGTATTGAATATAGCCTTTGAGTTTTCTGTTTAGGTAAGTGTTTTGGCAATTTTTCAAGCAATTATAGATATGTGCCCAAGCACAGACTCACAATACTGCAACTTTCATAGGAAGTAATGTTGGGGTTTTTTTTAAATCTTGATGAGTGCCAGCTAATCCTGATGGGAGGGGGAGGTAATAAGACTCCTTTGATATGTTACATGCTTTTCCTGTACCAGTGACTTTTAACACTGATTTTTTTGCTTTAAATATAAACTATCACAACTGTCCATTGCACACTCTAAATAAGAAAGAATATGAAGAAAAAAAAAAAAAAGGGTTATCTTCCTGAACTTTATTCTAAATAGGTTTATATTAAAATATAATTGTTGAAATGCTTTAAAATCAGGGGTTTCTTGGTACAATGCCATGCATTTCCTTTATTTCTGTTTTATGCCTAGTGTAGGAATTTAATAGTTTTTTAATTCTGAAGTACTGTATGAAAATAGTAATAATATTAGTACTCATTCTAATTTACTGGGTATGCACATCAACACATACATACACACACAGATGTATGATTTTTATAAGGAGCTCCCATACTTGGTGCTTGCAATGTTAAATGCAGATACAAGGCTTCCAAACGCAGGTTTGGCAATGTCCCCAACTGTTTTCAGGTCTTCGTAAGCATGAGAGGACAAGGTCCAGACCAACAAATTTAGCTTTATCAATACATATGTAACCATGAGAAACACAGACAGATGTAATTAAGCCAGAGAGATAAAAAGTGGTTTAGACAGCTTCTTTCATATAAATCACGAGTTTAACATTTAAATTGTTGAAGTTGCAAATTCAATCTTTTGTAGTAGAGTACTCTTCCTCCTGTTACTCTCCTTCACTTGAAAACAAGCACTGAAAATAAAATGCATTCTGCTAACACTATAAATTGATTCATAGAATCATAGAATCAGTCAGGTTGGAAAAGACCCTTGGAATCATCAAGTCCAACCATTAACCCTACTCTACAACATTCACCCCTAAACCAAGTCCCTCAAAAACACATGCAAACGACCCTTAAACACATACAGGGATGGTTATTAAATCCCCTCTCTGGGCAGCCTGTTCCAGTGCCTGATCACTTTTTCAGTGAAAAAATTTTCCCCTACTTTTCATTAAGATGAAGGAATTACATTGAAGTACTTAATTAAGATGTGACATGATTTCTGCATTTACCATACATCACTATTGTATATTGGTTTTCAGTCTGTTAATGAAATGCAAGAGCCATCTCAAAGTCAGTCACAGTCCAGTCACTAGAAAATGTGCTTCCCAGACATACAATAATACTTTTATTTATGGGGGTTTTTTTGCTTCACAAAATGCAAATCATAGATATTTTCTTGAGTTGTACATTAATAAATCATCCCATCAGACTAAAAAAAATCCTATTATAAACTCTGGTATAGAAACATATAGGTAATATAGACTAGTATAACTAGATATAAACATTTTATTTCAACTAGTTCATGTCTAGATAAAATTCATGTAACATTAGTAGATCATGTTCTAGCCTTCACTCAGCATCTGTTGCTTCAATTGACTCCATATCAACCTGTGGAGAAACCAGTCACTACTATGTTAATACATATAGACAGCATGGATTAGCTTCAATCAAGTCACAGTACCCAGAGGCTTTAAAATAGAGGGTGGAAGCTTGATGCTGACATATACTTGCCTGCACCCAAAAAAGGTTAAAAGATTAAAGAAGTAAACAAGATCAGGAAAACCATAAAGTGGGAGTAGAATGTTTTTTAAATGCTAAACTGAAGCTATGCCATTGATCTGATGACTAGCTAAGGTTTACTACTCACCCTTCATTTTCTCCCCTCACTTACTGCTGCTTTTTTGGAAGAATACAGGCAGCATAGGGTCCCATGAGGGGACCCCATAGCTGTACATAAAAGCAAAAAAGCTTATTCATAGTGGCTCTAGTTGATAAAATTAGTCACCTGAAATTGGAGCTGTTTTTTTCTTTCTCCATGCTGTAGATTTTAATGTGAAAATGAAGGACAAAGGGTTGTGGATATTTGTTAGTTTTTTTAAACAGACATTCTTTCTCACTAACAGACCATGTGACATGAATACCTCTTGTTGCTTTTCTATTTTTTTCTAAGCAACAAAATCCAAACAAAATATCAGCACGAAAGTCTAATTTCTAGGTATTGTCTCTGCAAGTGTGAAATATACCTATAATTCCCTCTTCTTTTACTCATTTCCACACATAAAATATGTCTATAAGTAAGGGAAATAAAGATTAAATAATTTGTATGTATGGGAAATGTGTGTTTTGCATGGAAAAGAATCACCAGCTTAAAGACAGCAGTCATAAGACTGTAACTTGGATATGTGCACCATTTGCAGTCTTCTTCATAAGATTCTTTTTACTTTACATTTTACCTAGTATTAGGAACAACATTGTAAGCAAAGGAGATAGAATCATAGAATGCATGAGGTTGAAGATATCTTTTAAGTTCCTCTGTATAGTCCAACCCTCCTGCAGTAAACAGGGACATCTTTAATTAGATCAGGTTGCTCAGAGCCCCATCAAACCTGACCTTGAATACCTCCAGGGATGGGGTCTCCACCACCTCCTGTGAAGACCTGTACCAGTGTTCCACCACCCTATATATATGAAAGGAAATACATGGAAGGCAACTATCTTCTTCCCCTTAAGCAGGTGATATGATCTGGAAATATTTTGTCCTAATAACCAATACATCTTATTTACATATAGAATCTCAGTATGTAATATATAGAATGGCACTTTCCATTCTTCCTTCACATAGAGTTTAAGACTGGTCCATGCCAATAACTGCCCAGCAATTGCCTTCACTATGTAAGAAAGACATCTGAAGGTATCTTCATTCTCCTTAAGTGCTATATGGAAATAGTTTCCACTGCATTAATCATAATTCATTGCTACTGCATTACATATCTTTTGGAAGCTCAAAATATTAAGAAATAGTTAATCAAATTAAGTTAAAAGGAGTTAATCTTTTAAGACCATAAAAAAGAACTAAGTTATTTTCATCACACCTGTTCCCAAGAAAGAGGAATCATGTTCAGCTGAGTTAAGTAATAAGTCAGGAGAAAAACAATTCTTGTCTTTGTGATCATGCAGAATCATAATATTTGCTCTCTTTTTACAATTACTACACAGGAAAATGAAGTAAGAGATTGAGCAAAGAAAAAAGTTGTGATGGGTTAGAAGAACAACATATTTTAAGTAGGAATAGCAACACTTAACCTAAATCACAGAAAAAGGATTCCTCAAAGAGGAAGTAAAAACATGGTATACCAGTAACTTTAAAATGCTTCCAAAAATGCTTCAACAATAGCATTGCACTTTTAACATCAGCAGTACTGAACTTTTAAATGCTCTTTTGTCAGAAAAATGGATATGCATTTTTCTCTGAACTTAAAGCTGTGGTCAATATCAGCTAGCACAGTGGAGGCAACCAAAAGTCTATACAGTTTTGCTTCCATCCATTTGTCCTAGCTTCCATCCAGTGGTAGTTTTGAATCTGTGTAAAGCCAACTATCTTGAACTCATGCTCTTGAACTCGCTGCAAGTGCAGCAAAGCCCCTTAACTTCCTGCTAAATCATCACTGTCATAACAAATCAGCCAGAGAGATATTGATATCACCCTAAGATCTTCTCCTAATGACTGCTAAAACCATTCTTATAGCACAGAAAGCTCTTAAGGAACTAAAGAGAATGGACCTTAATGATGTTAATAAGAACTCTAAAAGACAACTTCAAATGCATCAGAGTTACCTCTAAATCTGTCTATCAATTAACATAATTAATGCTTACTAGCTAATAGTCTGAGTAATATTGGGATCAATCTATTAGTGCCACTTCCAAGAAAAGCCATATGTCTTCTCTTTGATCCAACTTTCTATTTTTCCTAAAAAACTATTAGTTATATTCAAATGATCTTTAATGTCTTTTTTTTTACATAGATTTACTGAAACAAGTAATTTTGATCTTAAACTTTCCCATTGTGATATTTTTACATCAGAAAAAATAAATATTTTACTTAAATAAAAACTAATGGCTGTCTTCAAAGGGCACCTAATTAATGAGGCATCATTTGCCAAGTTATTTATGTTGACCTCAGACCAATATGTCACAAAGTTATGGGCATTCCCTGGGAATGTGAATTCGTTATATGAAATCAAATGACTTTTATGAATCCTTGAATTTTGCCACATCAGATAGATGTCATACCATGGTGACTATTGCTGCCAATGACCATGTTAGTACTTTATATTTTGTGTGCCTGAGGATCAAGAACTAAGTGTGCAAATAAATACTAAACAGGTGTTTTGTATCAAATATTTATGCAAAGATAAATAATTGTTACACTGTAAAATTGTCAGTTCCATTTACAATACATCAACTAAATCTCTCATGCATTGGAAACAAAGGAAACAGGTTTTTTAACTACAAACCGTCTTAAAACTGATATGCATTGTAGATATTTCCCCATAAAAATTTCAGATGCTCTGTTCATTTCATTGCTCACAACTAGCTAACTTACATCTCTTAGCAAAATAAATACATACCCTTTTATTTAGCATGGCATATTTTGTTACTGAATTAATAATCAAACATTATATAAAAAAAGATCTGAACATTTGCCTCAAGGGGGAGCTTACAGTTCATTCTTGTAGATCCTTTGCATTTTCAAGCCATTCCAAGCTAATGTTCTTTGTCGACATTATAATACAGCCTGACTGCAAAATGTTATTTTCGCTTTGTTTTCAGTCAGTACATCATTATACCTCCATGGTACTGTCCTTCCTAGGCGTCTTTGAAATCCATAGTGTGGACTGGTTTGGACTGGTTTTTGTTCTTCCTTTACTGAAAAATAAAAATATAAACTATTTTCAGCACATGTGTGCCTTTGCAGTCCAGATTCAGTTTTGTGGGTAGATCTGGGTACTTCATGCCCTATTTGACACCATCTTTGTTACTTTCATAGTATAGGTTGCCCACCCACAAAAGGGTTGTGCCCACGCTGCACCAAGTATAGCAATGCAGCAGTGGTGGCTCAAGGTAAGTAACTGTTACAAAAGCTACCAGACCACCAGCAGCACTCCTTCCAAGAACTGAACTGATTTGGCCTGTAATTATTTTTTTTTCTTTCAGTTCATGTTCAACCACAGCTACTTAAACAGAGTGGTCTTTTGAGAGATCAGTGTGGACAGTATCTTACCAGAGTGGTGAATGGCTGGAAGCTTCCCTTGTCTGGGGGGTGATGTATAGGGGGTAGGAGCACACATGCCCCCAAGCCTATATCCAATGTGCTCAGAATGCAGCTCACCCACCCCAGGAGGCTACCACAACCCTGCCCACACACATCCTGGAGCTGCATCCCTATGACCACAATATAGTAATGGGTGTCAGTGTATATTGGTATGGCAGATAGCCTCTTCCCTTCAGACTTGACCTTCTTTTAATGAAGTAATGATACATGAATCAGACTCCTAGCAATGAGTGACTGATAGAATGCTTCCTCAGGCCTACTTTTCATTCAAAACTGTCAATAGTAGTTTTTGGTTTTGGGGCTTGTTTAAATTAAAAAACAACAAAAAAAAAATTAAAAAAACACAAAACAAATCACAAACAAACAACTATTTCCAAAAGTATTTGCTCTGCAATACTGCAAAATTGTAGAAAAGAAGTAGCCCCACATAATTCTTTAAATTGGAAACCTGAGAGTCAAGATCCCAACTGTCCTACTCCTTTTGTGGTAAGTGTGATTCTGAGTTGATTTAAAATGTACTTTGAGGGTGCTGGATGGTACAGTAGTTTTTAGTCCCTCCAGACTTACCTCTGAAGTCCTACAAAGGTAATGCATTATGTACCTGAGCCCATTGGGAGTAACTAAAGAGACTCCCACTGGTTTCAGTGGACTTTAGATCAGGCCACAATGCTATAAATGAAGCAATTGCAATGAATCAAGTAATTGCAGTACTTCTTTAAGAAACTAATTCACTGCTTCCTTCCAGATCAATATAGCAAAATCAGACTTATTTTGTTAATTTTGATTAAATGCTTTGAATGGAGAGTCCTTGCCATGCAGCAGGAACAATTCTAAATACCTTGGATCAGAACTTTAGGTGTATAAAATGAGCTATCTTCAGCAAAACTATGCTGATTTTCATCAACTACACATCTGGTTCAGGAAATAGGTTTTAGTAAGGAAGGAAAGGAAGATGCAATAAATAGCTTGAGCATATTGCTATTTTGACCATCAAATGCAATCATAGAAACTGAGAAATATACCAGGTTGGAATTTAAACTTTCTGCAAGGCATTCAGATGATAATGGAGATGGGTCTTTGAAGCAGTTTCTCCTTGCTTCCCTGGAAGAAATGAAAGGGAGAGCATCTAAGCATGAATGAGCTGATCATTTCTACTAGCTACAGGGAAGATGTATTGCTTTGCCTTATTACTACCCTTTAAGAGCCCAATGCCAGGCAAAATTACTCATGACCTTTCAGGCTAGGCATGTTCTGGTTGGCCATGGACTGTGGTTTTCAGAGGAAAGATCATCATGTTGTGGAAGCCTAAAAAAGAATGAGAAGTCAGGTTCATTTGGAAAGTTGGGGATCCCTCCTTCCCCACCAGGACAGAATCCTTTTCCTAAAGCTCTATAGTGTCCAGGTGATCAGTTCAAGTGCTTGCCTCTTTTTTTAATTTCCTTTTTGCCCAAGAACTGAATACTTGAGATGGAACAAAATTATTCACAAGGTCATATGTAGAAATAGAACTGAAAAGAGATGGGGAAACATTTTTTAAAAACAAACTTCTGATTCAAACTTTGGTGTAACCAAAAGACATTCTGAAAAAAAAAACCCCTGTTTTGATACAAATCCACTTCCTTGATTTTAATTTACCAAATTAATCAGCTAACAGAAAAAGTACAATCTTCCAAGTTGAATTTCCAATATCTGTCATGCAATTTGCATGTCTTGGAAGTTCAGATTAATTACTTCTGGATGAACTGCTATAGCATCAAAGGCCTGATCAAAGCCCACTGAAGTCAACAATACTATTTCTATTGATTTCAGTGGGCCACAAATCTCTCGTTTCCTTGGAGTATTTGACAGCTGATACTGGGAAGAGAAAAAGCTGTCAGAAAAGGTATGGACATATATGTCATACTTACCAAGAAATCCAGGACCATTCTAATAATGGTTCCAGATTTAGATTACTTATAGAATTGCTATTGTTATACATATGATTCCTTTATTAGTATTTTTGCTTTGAGTTTTCAACCTTCTACAGCTTCAGCACTGAAGTTTGGATACAACCTTTCACAAACATAAATTTGCTTGCCATAAGGCATGTTAGAAAGTGCACATTTTCCTTTTCTTTATAGGAAAGTGCATTAAAAAATACACAATACAGTTTGTAATAAAGTTCTCATTATTTATAATTGTTTCAGTGACCATCACTGTACATTCACCCATATAGATATTAATAGACTTGACATTTGGAGTGTTCCCTTTCTTGGACTAAGTTATTTCAGTTATTTGCAGAAAATGCTAAATAAAAACCACAAAGAATAAATAAAGACTAAAAGAAAGGAGGAATTTTTTTTCTATTTTCCTAAACAAGTAATATAATATTCCTTACTATTATTCCTGCTCTTCAAGAGGGGTAGCAACTTTCAAATCTGTTTATTACTCTTGTCATTTTACTGGAATAGTGCTTATCTATAAAACATATTTCAGTTTAAACTTTTCTGGATAACATTAACTTGTAAGAGCTTCCTGAGCTCATATCTTGGTATATTATATTTTAAAAAAGATAAATATCTGAAGAATTTTAAAGCATGGATCAAAACATACCCTGTTTCATAAGTTGAAATGCTTAATGTTTCATAATAATACATTTGTTGGATATTACATCTACGTACACAAATCTATTTATATATCTTCTTTGGCAGATACATGATGTAGAAAGGAGTCACAATGGCATGTGGCTCAAAGGATGTTTTTTCTTTTAATTTTCAATTTGTCCACTCCAGTGGCCCATCGGTTGCCTGAGGTATGCACACTGAAAAAACACTGCTGTTGGCCCTTTAGATTCATCCTTGAAACAAACTGTACTTTAGGTCAGAAAGTGAGGTGAGTACTTGTGTTCAAGTAAAAGTGCTTCACTTGAGTTGAAGTAAAAGTGCTTACAGTACTTCAGCCTATCAAATGGTCAACAAAGATCTTTTCTTCAGAAACAGGTCCTAATGGCAATATACTTTGAGATCTGAACTATTTCAGTGTGTTGTGGAAAATCCTGAAGGTGAATATTCAACTGTAACAGCTCTACACTACTTGAATTTTAATAGATGAAAAGATGTTTATTTGAATATTTGGGGTCAGATGTAAGCAGTCTTTCAGTATGAATAGCTTGCCAATGGAAACATGAATTCTTTATTGTAAAGCCATTACAGATTAGTGTATTTTACCTTTTATGAAGCATCTGGAAACAGCAAGTCCCAAAAGCCACCAGTATCAACAGCAGTAGCGGTATAGTGGGTATTATGACATAAATTAGATTTGGAATTATACCTACAAGAGGAAAGTTCTCATTAATGTCACCCATGTTTAAATACTCAACCATGTGAGTAAAAATCTGGAGTAAAGTATCAGAAAAACATTAGCTTATACAAAAGAACATCTATATGTTTCTTCTATAGGAATTGCTTCAAAAAGATAACTCAGCAATATCAAGAATAATATAGTACTTCTCTAGTGGTATGCAAAATATATCTTAAGAACTTAAAAACTGACATTTTCTAGCATTAATGTAAGATTTCTAATTTTGTAATTGAAAATTAAAGTATTTCAACAAAGTGAATTCATTTTAGTCAATATAACCAGTCTACCCAGTTGCCATTGTATGTTGGATTCCTACCCAAACAGGATCACAAGAGGAACAAACCCTGCTCTTGTCTACCTATTCCCCTAAAAAGACAAATGTACACTTTGCTTGACAAATCAGGAAAGAGCTAAAGCTGCTCCCTCCCACATCCCTGGACAAATAGGGTCTACAACTTCCAGAAAGGTCTGACTGTTTTGGAGTAACTATATGCCCCTGGTTTAGAACAGTATACATTTAATGTGTAAATCCCGGATACTTTCTTAACCATTGTCCCTTTTTGAACATATTTTCACTAACAAGAATAAATGTGAATGTTCAAGTTGGGGTTGTTTATGAGTTTTAGTCAGATACTCTTTGCATGGTTTATATAAATAGCACTATTGATTTCAACATGCAGATCATCAGTATATCCATTCCTCTGGAGTTACAAACAACAGTAACACCAGTAAGGAAACTGGCTCAAATCCAGCCAACCATTGTGGAAATGGAGCACCAGCTATCCATAATGCCATGCCATAATCCCATAAAATCTGAGCTGCTCCTTAGAGATGTTCAATTTCTTGAATTGAGGCCATGCTACAATTCTTCATAAAACTCAGGACTCTGTTTAGGACATAAATTGCTAAATAAAGTAGCTCCTAGGCAGTAGTTACCCATTTTCAAAATATCAAATGTGATCTCTGCTAGATATCTCAGCAAAGCACTTTTCTGCTCTTAGAATGTGGTGTTCCTTAAAACAGAGGCTATTTGGGTGAGCTACGGCACAGAATAATCGTGCTTATTGTGGAGATAAGAGAGAAATTCATGCCCTATCTCTTAGGGAAGAATCATTTGTGCCTTTTTTGTGAGCTCTGGGCATCAGATATAGAAGATAATATATGCACCATATGTTTGTTACATGTGTGGGGAAGAGGTGGGGAGGGAGGCAAGGCACAGGTTACCACAGCCTAGAAGGGGATACTCCACAGCTGGGTGAACACTGGTGAAGTCTTGCATCTTGACAGAGACTTACGAGGGTCAAAGACAATGGTGCAGATTTCAAAGACTGCTAAACTTTAGATTGGGATGAAAGTTTGGGGAGACATGGAAATAATGTGTTTCCACAGTTATAAATAGGACTGACCAAAACTCTTGGAATGTTATTCAAAAGCATATGTTTTCAGGGCATTTCCCAGGGAAACAGTCTGCTTCCTCCCAGTGGCAATAATGAAAATTGTGAAAGAATAATTTGAGTCCACTCTTAATAGTTTTACCAGAACACTAAATACATATGAACACATTACCTGTTTCAGTAGCAATAACATGATACTGATCTTCTGGTTTGCTTGTATGATAAGTATTTCCTGCTGGCACTGTTGGAAAAATTTCTGAAAAGGATATCAAACATTTTAGGAAAATAATGAAACAAAAATATATTTGTTATGTTGTTAAATAAATTAATAGTAACCACATCTTTATATTGGAAAAATTAACATCTTCAGATAGAGTAAATAAGTTTATTATAAATATGTAAACAAGATTTTATTGCAAATGTGGGATTACATCTGGAACAAGAATTATGAGCAGTGGTATTCTGTATAATAGCCATATATTGTAGCTATTGCTCTCTACAGGATTCATTTTTTCCAATGTTCCAGTTCTAAACTATGCCTGATAAACTTGAGTAATTCTGGGGGTTCCTGTAAGTTCTCCTTATAATTATGTGTTTGCCATTGCAACTCAATTTAATGTTTCAAAATTTCTTACCGTAATCTGGCTCCGCTCTGTCTCCTAATTCTTTTTCTAAGACATTATCTGTTAAATCAATATTTGAAATTGATTGTTGAAGAATGAAAAACGTGTGTAATAAAACAGATGTTTTCATTATTCTGCATGCAGTATACATTCTCCAAAACAGTAATTCCTTGATTCTTCCACATTTAATCTTTCTACAAAAGACTATTTGCAAATTAGTGTCAAATCACTTCCAGTTCATAGTTTTTTGCTCCTTAGAAAAGGGCTATGGTTTATTCTAGTTTCAATTCTTGGTGACCTTTGCTAAGTTACTGCCTAAATCACTTAATTCCTTACTTCTTTGTGATGAATAAAATGCATAACATATTCAAAATTTCATTTGTACAGACAGTCCTGAAACAATTTAAGAAAAGTATTATTGACTAATACATAAATCTCTTTCACATTTTCAAAATAATGCTTACAGAATGCTTTTGGCTGTGAAGCAAAACAAATCATCAAAAGTTTGTGAGGTTAAACATCAGCTTCATGTAGCTTTGTTTTGCAACAGGCAGCCCTAAATACAAATCATAGGCACTGGGTTCCAATACATCACATAAGGAAGTGAAATCACTAGAAGAGGAATGACTGTATCATATTTCTTGTAATGCATCACAAACTGGAGAACCAGTTCATGGTTTTGAGCTGTACTGCAGAGGTTTGCAAGTTTTCTTATGTCCATTGTTATTATTAAAAGTTTTTGTAAACTAGATTAGTAGATTACAGAATTAATTACCTAATATTGGGCATAGAAGTGGAACCTGCATGATTGTTTGAATATCATTCCTTTACCATAACTTTATATTAACATAATAGTGCTATAAGTCTGCAGTTCTGAGTGTCCTAATAAACACAAAATTCTGGGAAGAAATAAAAAAAAAAAAAACCTACTTGCACAAAGGCAATTATTTCATCTACTCTGGTAAAAACTAACTACACTTCACCATATATAAAGAAAATATCAAAAATACCACAAAGAACCGAGTTGTTGCTCTGGACAGCAGAAGAGGAGATGAGTTTTTAATTTGATTGCCTCATCAAACCTATAGGAGCTGGACAGGAACTAAATGTGGTTGCAATTACCAACATATAATTAAATTTAAGATCACTGAATTATCAGTATGATCTAAAGCCAGACTGCACATTGCAACAGTAAATTCTGTCAGGGGATGCCCTATAAAATGGGCTGAGAAAAATGGAAGTGACTACCCAAAACGCAGTTGCTGTTTGAGCAAGACTGGCTAATGAGCACTGCCCTGAACTTGCCACTGGTACAATTAGATACAACTTCACTGTGGCCACCTAAAAATTCTGCATTTTGGCAGATGACTTGTATCATACACCATATACTCAACACAGACAGGAAAGTTACAAAAAACAATATACTCAGATAAAATGAAACTCAATATGCATGTGGCACTTTAATACACCTGGTAAAATGGATGTATTTTGTACTGCAAATGACTGATGTTGAAGCTATTATTGTGATCTGGGGGGGGAAAAAAAGGGTCATTTGTAAGTCTCACTAGGTTTTAGATAGCAAATGTAATTTTCTGACTAACACTGTGGTACTTTCTTCAGGCAGTGAAATAAATGTCATATACTTATTTATAAACATTTATGCATCTACTCATCCATGTGATAGAAAAATACATTTCTGGAGAATAGTCTGTTTTGTTAAAGAGCACAATTCCAGCAGCCTCAAAAGTCAATAGCTACAATTCAGTAGTACCATATTTAGCTGCATAACAATGTCACTCCTAATAATATGCCTATATATATTGTTTGCCTTATTTTATGCCTCCTACACTAGTAATCTATTTCTTTCACTAGAAATAGAAAACAATTTTCATTGTTACTGTTATCTCTTCGTTTTCTGCCAATTCAGAATACCCAGCATTTTTTTTATATGGTGAAATTAAAAGGAAAACCTAATTATTTATCCATCTCAATTAGAATGGAAAGTAGATATCTACTAGGGAATAATTATTTCACTTAAATATGTTTAGTTTTAAAGGTATGAAACACCTGAATACTTGAAACTGAGCCCTTTTAATCAAACCTACCATAAAATATTATTAACAACTTAAAACATTATTATGTTTCAAAATAATTGTGATCAGTTATAAAAATGATAAAATTGTACATGTCACAGTTCTTTAAATGGCCTACATGATGAAGATAACTGATCACTACAAGGTTCTGATAGTACCTTACACTAAGAATTTTGTAACAGGAAGAGATTTGGCTATTAAGGGTAAAATGTGTTGGTGTATCAAGCCTTCCAAGTATTTGCTTGCAGTATTAAGCTATCAGCAGTGAGAAAGCCATCTAACCACCAAAACTGGAGGAAGAAAATAGCCTGTATCTCTACAGACATGCAGAACTCTACAAAAAGTGTGACTTCTAAATCAAAAGCACAGAGAAAGCAGGTAGGAAACTGCAGAATTAGGCAGGTCAAATAACTGTTGAGTAGGATTTCATATGCATTAAATCATTTAAGCTTAGCTTTGAAAAGCAGACATGCCATAAATAATTTGGAACTATTTGCATGATCCTGCTGGAAAACAGTTTTTAACACCAAAACTAGAAACTGCTACATCTTGAAAGTGTACTATTCACATCCTTTTTCTGTTTGCAGGCTTCTAGTTTACAGTTCATGCTTCCTCAAATAATATATACAGAAGCTATGTCATGTCTGGAAGTACAACCAAATTGTGTTTTTGTGTCACCATCTTAATTAGTGTGCATCTACATTTCAAATCTATATATCTATGTGGCATGAATGCAGATTTTTTTTCCTGTGTTTCTGTAGTCCATCCTTTAAGCCAAGACGTTTTAGAAAAGCCATCACACCTTTTTTATACCAACACAAGTTGGTATAAAATGGCAGAGGTCTGCAGTTACAAGGACAGCATAGTGCAGTGGGTTTTTTATAGTAGGACCAAGAGATGTCTTGGTCACCCTACCTGATAAGGAGCAAAGGAAGTAGGAAATGGCCACTTAAAATTGTGATTAAGAAAATAACTAGAGAATAAGCTAAATTAAAGTAAACCTGGGAATGCATGATAGTGAAGCTACCTTTGAATTGTTTCTTACTGCTTACAGATAGGTTTATTTAAATTATCACTGTATTTGTTACATCCCCTGTTAATGGGATGTTAATGTTGCAGTGAGGGTGCCAGAGCTCTGGAACGGGCTGTGCAGGGAGGTTGCGGAGCCTCCTCTGGAGACATTCAAGACCCGCCTGGATGTGTTCCTGGGTGACTTAGTCTAGGTGACCCTGCTCTGGAAGGGGGGTTGGACTAGATGATCTTCTAGGTCCCTTCCAACCCCTAACATTCTGTGATTCTGTAATGTCAGCTCAGGCGCTCACACACCAAAGGAAACAGCACCACAGGCCACAAGACAATTGCAGATAGGTTTTCTAAGAAAGTGTCCCACCTGTGAAATACAGCTTTACTTTCACTTACCTGGGCCATACTTGCAGATGAAATTGTGCTTCATGTTGCATCTGTCATCATTCCATTGATAGAGGTATGGCCCTCCCAGACCAGGGTTTGCAGTTGGCTGGTGATACATCACAACACAGGCTTCACTTCCACAGGAAGGCTCATCTGTATACCAGTTTCTAGTAGTATGCATAAAGACAAACTTTCAAATTTTGAAGGTAAGGTTCATCAGGATGACAAGGAAAGCAGTTTACATTAGTGAAGATATGTCAACCCCAATAGCCCCGTTCTCTTCATATATATGAGCCATTTCCCCACAACTCCTCCATGAAAGAGGTTTAGGGCATATCTCTAGATTTAAAAAAAAAAAAAATGACCGGTTGAACCACCTTTACAGAAACAACACCGTACTGCTCTGCTGCCTGTTTTCCTTCCCATCTGACTCTTACACATCCCTTTGTCCAAAGTCCTGTCAGTTGCTGCTACACTGGCCTTTGACTTAATTGGGAGATTAAAGGCTTTTCAAAACAGAAGGTAGAAAAAGAACAATTTACACTAAGCAACATGCATTATTTACTTGGCAGTTGGCTCCCCTGTTTGAGGTGGCCAGAGTCTCACAGAATTTGACTGTCTGCTTTCAGACCAAGTCCTAAAGATTCTATGTGTGGATTAAAAACCTCCAAAACCATAGATGAAAAACTCCTGAGCAGGCAACACAAATGGTAGGCTGAAGCCACACCATGCTGTACTCTTATAGCTTCAAATTCAACACCCTGGTTGCCAGCTCTGTTTTAGCTGCTTCATGGGGCACTAAATCCTCAATCTTCTTTCTAGAAGACCTGATTTTATTCTCCACTTCTTTCCATAAAACTTTCTCAACAAACAGTTTTGCAGACTTACCTGAATAGAGAAATACTTCCATCAGCCCACTGGTAGAGATCAGGGCAAGCACTTGAGGTGGCTAGGCCATCACCACTTCTCCACAATCCAATCCAGAAATCACCATCAGAAATCCCAGAGCCTGATTTAGTGAGGTTTTGCAACATGCTTTCTATTAGTTGCTGCTCAGCTTCACTTTCCAAGCTCAGCAAAGCCCCACCATCAATTTCACAAGCTTGGCGGGCCTCTTGAAAACCCACACGTCTAGACAAGTCCTGGAAATAAGCTAACTTGTAACAAGAGCGCTTGAAGTCACCATAGCACACCTTTTGACCTGAAAAATATAAGCAAGAGAATTTAAGAGTATTGTAAGGAATATCACAATTACAAAATTAAAAACAAAAAAAAAAAAGCACAGCATGTACATAGTGATGGAAAAGCCCAGGGTTTTGGTTTTTTTGTGCCTTCATCTGAAAGAACTCACAGTAATACACTGTCACTGCTGAAATCAATTTTAATTCAAATTGCAAATACACAGTTTATGGGAATCTATGGATTTCTTCCCAAGGCTTGTGAAACTCTCCAAGACACAGAAGACTCCCACTAACTTCTAGAAAAATGTTCTCTATTTTAATGACTGTACCATCAGGCTCCTCTGTTAAAACCACAATCTAGTTGGAGAGTGTTCTCTTAACTATTTCATAATAATGGAACAACTCTTATCAAAGGTGTCTGATCAGAAAAAAAAAACCAAACAACCCATCTCTTAACACAGCCAAAAGAAACTCCAGATACTAGAAAATACCACAATACTATCCAGATACCATAAATAAGGCCTGTGATACTTTCAGAAAGCACTAAATCTACTGCATTCACACCAGTTTTTCCTTATCCTTCAGAGTTACATCTGTGGAGTAAACTACAAAATTAAGAAATATTTATTCCAAACATTATGTTAATTCCAAATAAATATCTATTCCTTCTAGTTCTTTGGCTGAGAACAATACATACCAAAAAGGAAAATTAAATACAATCTAAACGCAAGGAAATAAGCTAAAGACCTTGTAAAAAATCTTTTTTTTCAGTATGAAAATTTATCGTTGGAAAAGTAGGATACGTTATTTTGCTAACCAAGTAAGGATTAAAAAAAGGTTATAGAAGTTAATAAGAACTACCAGGCATTATCTGGATTGTTAAGAAACCAAAAAATTTTATCATTTTAATGAAAAATTTGCAAAGATAATATTGTGCTATCTCCATTTGGCATTTGAAAATCTTGTCTTTACTCCAACTCTTAAGCAAATACAGATACATGGTCTCATGAAAATAACTTGGCTTTATCTTTGAACAGGTTTTATTCTGATTTACCTTTAAAAAAAAAAAAAAAAAAAGACATTTGTAACTGGAAAACAGCATCATCCCTACCTTAAGCTGTGCTTAGGCTTTTTAAGCCAGTGTTTTTCTACACACAAAGAATAATCATAGAAATGAACAAACAAAAAAGCCTAAAAGATACAATAAAGTTTATTCTCCTTGCTTTGATGTTGCTTCCCCTGAGAGCTCTGTCTCACTGACAGGGTAGACTGCACAGTGAAAGAGCAAGTGATCAACATTTCAATCCTCACCACTGGGTAAGTGACAATGGCTTCTTGCCAGAGTACACTTACATACATAACAGTGCAAACATGCAAAGGCGAGCACTGAATTATGTAGGACACTAATCACTTAGAAAGGACTGCATCTCTCTTTGTAAATAAAGATTGCAATTTCAAATCATTAACACAAATCATCATATTTCAAATAATTAACACAAAACATATATGCAGATTTATGGAAAGTCCTTTGCCCACTCTCTTGTTCTTATTTCCCAGATTCATGTGCATACTATTCTTGACACCAAGTAGCAAGTTATGAGCAAATTCAAATACCAAAATATCACTGTCACAATTTTATACATGCAGGAACATTCAATGCAGAGATCAGTGGGACTGACCAGTACTGATCTTGATTCCTGTGCTGTGCTCCCTTTC
Source organism: Corythornis vintsioides (assembly GCA_025447755.1). NCBI lineage: Eukaryota > Metazoa > Chordata > Aves > Coraciiformes > Alcedinidae > Corythornis > Corythornis vintsioides. Next base: position 20,505 of record JAOEGS010021773.1, on the reverse strand, counting down.
ATGGAAATTAGGAGCTTTCCATCCATTATATTTTGAGGATAGCATTGTTATTGCAGATGTTTGTGCAGAGTTCAATAACTTGAAAACCAAGTATTAAAAAAGTGAAAGAATTGAACACGTGAAAATTTGCATGCAATTCAATTCCTCAATTACTTCTTAAATTTGTTGCTCCACACCTGTGGCAAAAGTCTTCTTACAGGCTGATTGTTTGTGTAAGACTAAAACTCTAGAAATCAACAGAGAAAACAGCAAGAAACAAATAATTACTTGGCATTAAGACCCATCAGGTGTGAATGAAGTATGTGATGCAGAGTAGTGAGCATTCTGGAAGAAGCTGTGAATTATTTTTGTTCTAGTTAATTTAAGTCCCCGTGTTAGGCAATGACCTGCTCTGAATCTTTTCTTTCTTCTTTTGAAGGGGACTTTTATCTGCTATAGCATTGTTACTTCAATGTGTTAATGGAAATCTGCAGTTGTGCCTTAAGAGCTGGCAAATCAGTTGACATTTTAGTGCTCTTCTTGGAACATGCTGAGATATCAAGTTTTCAAGCTTCATTTTTTACAGTTTACTCTCACTACTAATTTCTGTGCTACTAAGCTGAAATAGTTTACCAGTGAAAAATGATGGAATGGACATCATTATGTAGCAGACAAAGTATGAAAACAACTATGGGCTATTTTACCTTCTTCTAACATCTTTGCAGCAATCAAGACTCCACTTAATTCTAAAGCAACATTTTCTATTTCACCTGTATGAACTGAATTCCTTTTTTATTTTCTGTCAGAATTGGCTAGAAACTAGATTTGTAAGCAAGTCTATTGGAATGGATCAGGTTAAGATATTATGCAACATGATTAAACACAGACAAGTCAGGCCTTTACAACCTTTCTACAAAATCTTCTTTATGTTTCTTGAGAGATTAAAGAAAACATTGTTTCAACACAGGGTATCCAGAAAGGAAAAAAAGAAAAGCATGTTATTGTATTTAGTCTTCCCTTCTGCATGAGACCAAAGACCTAACAACACCTAAGAAATTATTACTATTTTTCCTCACAAATTCTTAGACAAGAGTTCAATAAATCCTATCTGACTATCTGCAGATGTGAAGGTGGAGTGTTTATATCCTTCCTCTCATAGATCACAAATTCCTTAATCCTTGATCCACCTTCCCTCACCCAAGCAGAGCAGCCCAAACCCTGGTCAGAAGGTGGCATAGAAATATGCAAAGCAAGCACTGGGCTTGGTGTCATGAGACCAGACCTTTGCTTTTTATCAACAATTGCTTTCTTGCCTGTTGAGGAAAGATCACCTTATTGTTGAAGAAACAATTAACTGACAGACAAAAATTATTCTCTTTCTTCCCAGTTGCAAAACTGCATTAGGTTTCCTTAATGAAAATGTTTCCAGGTTTGTTCTTTCTACTCCTGTGTACATTGGTCACACAACATACTTCTGCCCCGTTCCATCAGCCTTAGTAGCTCTAGTTGCCCCCTGCAAAGAACATGAACTTAACCAAAATTCCCTTACACTCAGTCTCACCATCCCATGAGCTGAAGAAAGCAAGTGTACACAGCACTTGCACCAAGAAGTGCTAGTTACCATTTCCATCCATGTAGGTCAGTTTTCATCTTTGGGTGTCACACAACAACTCCATAGTAGAATGATTTGATACCAATATTAATACAAATCTGTCTTTTAGTTAAAATACTTAATGCTTAGTTAAGACACTTCTACAGATATTGCTGCAGAAAAATAAAATCTCCTTCAAGAAAAGGAGAAACAAGCAAATTCTCAGCTTGCATTTCAATTGTCTCCATTATGCTTTAATAATGATGCTTCATTAAACAGAAATAATAGGTACCTTTACATCTGCCATGACAAAAGTTATAGCAAAACGTTATTTAGAAGCAAAATTACTAATAAAGTACCAAGCTCAAAGACTCATCTCCCTAAGAGCATGAGGGTCAGTCCTAATTATACCTCCAATGGCAATGAGGGGCACAAAGGTTATCTTGAATTATACACATGATTCAGGTGGAGGTTTTGAAGATGTCAGGTAGAAGATAAGCTCCCTGCTATTAAATCCCATCCCTTTTCCTCTTGAATCTCAAAGTAATCTACAGTCCAGGGTCTGCTGTCACTGTCATCCACCTAGATTAGGGGGGAATGGTAGCTGCATATGCATACCATATGTGAAGAAAAGAAAGGAATTAAAGCTGTAGAAAAGTCCATTATGTTTTTCATATTGAGACTTTTTTTTTTTTTCCCTGCAAAGATAATGGATTCAGCAGAAAACACAGAGTAGCCTTGGGTACCAAAGTATGTAAAATAACTAACACTAACCAAAGTCCCAAAGGTCAGCAGAAGACTGATGGAAGTCTCTGAAAACAAAGCAACAAAATAGACACAAGAACTTAAGTGAAAGCAATCAAGAAATAAGAGTAAGACAGAAATCTATGTAAATTAACCAAAATACTTCACTGGCTACATAATATTTTTCTGCTTATGCTAAGAAATCTAGTCTTGGTCTTGAACTTGCATGAGCCCATTGACTTCAGGGGCTGTGTAACCAGCACTGGGCACAATTGGTTTTCACCTGACCCCATGCCACAGAATGCTCCATGCCAAGTCCCAGTAATGCACTTTGGAATACAGCTAGTAAGAGGCTAAAAGGTATTAAATTTTCCTAATCACATTTTGATTCAAAGCTGACGCATCTTGTCAACTGACCTTTGTACCATCCAGTCAGATTTTGATTGGGTTCAGCTGCTGGTCATGTTTTGATATGTTACTGCTGTTGATTTTTTACTGTATCATATTTGTGTCCATCTACCAAATTTAATTTGGTTTTTTGATGATTCATATTACTTTCTTAAAAAACATACTATTGTGATGAGATTTCATAATTACATTCTGCCTCCATTTATGATAAGAGCAAATTGCCATCTTCTCTCATGAAGTTTGGAATACTGAAAACACATCGTTCTCTAGTTGAGTTGGTATTCAAATCACAGATGTTGCTCAGCTCACACTCCTGAGCAGATGAAGGAATTGTGTGCTCACAAATTTGCCATTCAAAGACAAATTGCTATACAGATCAGATGCCAGCTTGTATCTGTATTAATACCTTCATAGCTAACTCTCCCATAACATAATACTTTTTTTATAACCAAGTTTGCAGAGAAAAGACATTCATTACTGATTTATACTTTTTTCCTGAATTAGGGCATATGCCTATTTGTCATAATATAGTTTTTCTAAGTGATTTTTCTTTTCTGAAAGCCTTTCAGAGGTTCCAAGTCCCTTTTAAAAGCTTACATTATATGTACACTCAGGACCACATTTACCTATTAAGTAGCTGTTCTTCAGATAAATACATTTATAGGCAGACAGTTTTTATTATATTGTCATATATTCATTAGCATATAGACAACATCTAAGGTGGGTTAATGGAGGCTGGCCCCAAACTCTCTTCAGCAAAACTCATCTACTAAGCCAGACTTTTTACAATACTTGTCATAATGGAGCCCCTTTCTTGCTAAATTCTTAGGCATTAGTATGCAAAAAATATAGCTGTATAGATATAATGCATAAAATAAGGCAAATTCTCAAATACAGCTCAGATAATTTATCTTTAGCCTTTTTCTATCTTTTCATCTTATTTTAAGTGTTCCATCTTTTAGGATTATAGACAGGGTGTCTTCAACAGAAAAAATAGATAGAAATTTTATTAAACTGTTTTAGTCACTGATTCAAGTGCTAAGTCAGTGTCAAAACTTAAATTCTCTACAGTACCTTTTTTGCCCCTGATCAAATCATTAAACCCTGACATTTTTCTTTCTTCTAAGTGAAACATACCTACTTTTTGGCATCAGCTCTCTTTCTGCTAACTAGCACATAAATTTAAAGTCTGAGATCCGTTTAGCTTTTCCTGTAATAACCATTCTCCTCACTTCTGGTCATGTGAGCTTTGAGTATATATCACAGGGCTGATCATGGCAGACAGCCACTTGCTTCTATAAGGAGCCAGTGCACAACTGCACTGTCCCGGGGTTTCGTGCAAAGTGCCAACATCGCTGCTAAAACAACCCTCTAAAAACTGCACCTTGTCTTCCCTTTTCCCCAGTTACGAAGGAAATGAGATTGATGTCAGACCTATTTTTTAACCCTGTCTGAGAGGTCTAGAAACACTGTCACTGTGAGCAATGCAGACTCTTTGGCATCATCAAGCATAATGACAAAGCACTAAGAAACTTAGCACTGGCATCCACAGAGATGTTTGGCTTGCATTTCAACATAGTACAATCTGCATCTTCTCAGCTGGCAATAAGAAAAAAAATACCATGTGCATAGGATATGGAACATAAACATTTTCAATATTTACTCAGGACCTCTGTTCCTTATTAATTATGCTTTTTTTTTTAATAAATACACATCTTCCCAGAGTAGAACATTCTTCACAGTTATAAATAACCCTATTCACTTCATGGACACAAGCAAGCAGGCCAATGATAATGTCAAAATATCATTGCAATATATTTGAGCATATTCAAAATAATAAGAAACACTGTGTTAGAAAGATCTACAGATCTACAAAAGTGCTTCAGGATGTGGACTATTATAAGCTGTTAGCAGTGTTTTATTTGATTTCATTTTTCTGAGAAGTTTTATATGTGCACACTAACATAATAAATTTTTATATCACAGCCTAAGTCTAAAGACATAGCAAGTGTTCCATAATTTCAGCTGTTTAGTAAAAAAGAATAAATAGTGACACAAACACTGACAAATTAAGTCCCTTCATCAATAGTTTTATGTGTAGCTGTGAAGACCAGAATAGATTTCCCAGATACTTTTAACACAGACATGACAGCTAGTAAATTGTTAGTATGTCACTGAATAGATGACAAAAGCCATTCAGAGTCTACTATTTAATGCATACAACCCTAGAGAAGCAGAGAATATTCTTATTTTCCTGTCCCAAACCAGCAGACTTTTTCACACATACCTAATTTTATATACCTCAGTAGACTCCTCCAACTGGATTTGTCATAGGTCTTAAGCACTTCTGAGAGTTTCTGCTGATTGTCCATTTCTTACTTTTGTCTCTAGTGGGAAGTAATTAATAAATACTTAGCCATTAAAATATAGCCTTCATCAATCATTATCCATAACAAGTATCATTCTTTCTTTCTCTTTTTCAAGGAAATTGTAATGCCTTTTTTCCATGTAAGTATATTTTTATGGATTCATTACAAGTCTTTTTTTCCACCTAGGTGCTGCACTGGGACATTACAATAGCCTTGAGTCACTGGGAGCAAGAAAAGCCATTTGAAAAACAAGCAGACCACACAGTATTTATCACCATAGGTATTTCCTCTTGGGCCTGTTATCCGAATGGGGGTACTGGAGCTTGGTGGTGGTGGGTGGGAGAATTTCAGTGTCTGCCTTTATCTTTGAACCAGATACTGAGAAGATGCATTTCCAGAAAAACAGCATGCTCACCTGAGACAAAATACTTCAGTATTTCATCAGTCTTTCCCCTGACCAACCTGCATAGCTCTCCCCCATAGGCAAGGTAAGTTTTATAGGGTTGATCAAGGGGAATCACCTCTAGTATAAGTCTGATTCCTGAAACTGAATTTAATATTTTGGTATTAGTATTTGGTATTTATACCCTGCTAAAGGAAGACTCATTCACCATCACACATCTCGGGTTATCAAAACAGTGTTCTCATCTATGAGTCACAGCAGATTACCTAGTAGAAAGTGTCTTTCCACAAGATACTACAAAATTTTTTTGCTTAGAAGCAAGTGTTTAGTATTTACATGTTTATGTTAACATGTACTATATCCAAGAGTATATGTACTATATCATTTAAGAACCTACATAATTGATTTATCCCCAAGAAGACACTGCTCAGGAGAGTAATTAATAAAGCAGTCTAGGGAAGTTAAGTGCCCATCTTGTCTTGCAATTCTCAAAGTCTCTGTTTTATTGCTGATACCTTTAACTGAACAAAAAGATCTGGTACCACATGGGTATGCATGCCCATTAAAATTTTTTCTAGTATGGAACCAAAAGCTGGGCATTCACAACAAGATGTTGTGCTCAATGCACAACTGTTGCACATGTATCCTGTAGATGAGACTGGCAGTACTTTTTTAAAATTAAACTTTAAGATGCATTTGTAGCTCAGAAAGTTAACAGTCTACCCCTCACCTCCCTCCCATCAAAGAAAACTAAAGTAGTTAATATCTACAGAAAATACTCTGACAGACCAAACTCAGGTGTAATAAGCAGGCCAACCCAATTGAGGTAAATTAAATTGTTCCTTTTGAGAAAGGGTTTGTTATCTCTATTCCATTAATTACCTTTTAATATACTTCTTTAATTATCTTATTTACAATATTTTATATCCAACTCAAATCCAGTCAAACTGTAGTAGTGAACATGTCCACATCCTCAAAGGTATCCAAAACAAGCCTATAATTTAGGGGTGTCTCATGTTGTTGCATGACCAGCAAATATTTGTCTTCAGTGTTTTCTATATCCAAATATTTTATGTCAAAATAGTTACTTATTGCTTTACATTACTGATACAGTATTTAATCTAGTGATGCATAGCAATAGCAAAGAGCAACATTTTTAAAGTCAAAATACAAAAAGACAGCAAGCAGACACTAATAAACTATAACATCTATGATTAATACACAGGCTGTTAAATGATTAGTAATAAAATTCGTTTGCATCTTTCCTGCCCAACAGATACTTAAAGTAATTGCATCTTTGCAAACTGCATTATCATCACTTCACATTCTTCATGATGTCATGGGACAGCAAGGCAGACTCAGCAGTTTCTCCTGAGCTTGCTTTGATTTTTTTTTTTTCTTTAAGAATCAATTCTCTGGCAACACTAGATATTCTGATATGGAGACTGTAAGCAATGTTCACAAAACATCCCTTTAACTGCCTTAATAATTATAAAGCATTTCTATCACTTCTCTTCAGCCATTCCCAGATTAAAAATTACAACACCTAAATGTTAATTGTTTGATGCCAATAATTGTTTTTATTATATCCTAGGAAAATACCATATTTGGAAAAAGAAAGCTAAGGAAATGGCACTTTGAAAAAGTGGACTCTTCCTTCTCAGCCCACTTGACACTGCGGTCAAAAATATTTGCAGTTTTGCCATTATTGCTATGTCTGCTGAAACTTACTGCAGTAAATGGGAATCTCTCCACAAGGTCCAACCAGCACTGAAGTCAGTTTCAGGATCATTTCCTATGCAACTAATAGTATTCCATTTATTTGTAATTAAAGCACTGACATTTCTATTTATTCTAGATTATCTCGATTAAAGCACAAATTAGCAGTTTTTCAGAAACAGCTCTGTTAAAAGATGTAGCCCTGTGTTTAAGTCCAAACTGTTGGTACTTAAGATAGGTAAGTTAGAGGTAAGTCAGGTGGACAGTATACACTGCCCAATAACTGAATAGCATTATTTTTGTTTGAAAAAAGATGACAACTAGTACTAGACCTATCCATATGCATCTGGAAGGACAGAGGTGTGGTCCTGGGGAGGGAGGTGGAAAAGGGTGAATAGTTCTCATGACAGTATATCAGGATATTCTGCCATAAGCATAATAAACATGCTTGGTTGTTATTGTCTAGAGAATCTTTATCTAATGGATATAACTTCAGCTTATACACCTGATAGTACCTAAATGGCTCCTTCTGTAAGTGACTTCAAGTCCTCTCCTCTATTCCACCAGCCAAACACTAGCTGCAGAATATGACGACATGAGACTCATCACATGGTCTGAAATGCTTCAGGGAAATAAGATGTAGAGCCTGTATGCTTTCAAAACCCCAAAGCCTTAAATGCATCTGGAAAGAATCTGATTAAGCAATATACACATATCACACATTGTTTTAAAAGCTGGACTTCAACTCAGTTTGTTACTCGTCACTTAAATGCAGAAACTTCTGCTAGAAGACAAGGGACTGGGTTTCCTCAGCCACACATGGACTTGAGCACTGAGGCCACAAGATGCATCTCGTGGATAAGTAATCTTTACTATTCCTTAAAATAAGTGTTACATAGTATTCTTGTAAATTGTGAAGCTAGAAGATTTTCTGTATCATATGTCTATACAATGCATATTACAACAGAAGTAGCTGAAGTGTTTCAGGGAATACTTCAGGCAGGTAAGCTTTTTCAAGATGTTGGAAATGCTACTACTTAAGCTATTGTTTCCTGGAAGACACAGTTTCATCAAAAGTGCAACAGCACCCCTCTGTTCTGCAGTTCTGCATATGAACTTGCTTCAAATAAGACATCACAAAAATGGTCAGAGACTGTACTCCCATCAGTAACTAAGAAGATTATCTGAATTAAGCAAGCAACAAAATTATTAGTTTAAAAACCACAACCAAACAAACAGAACACACACACAAAATTACCCACAACAAAACACACCCCAAAAAATTTTTCTTTACATACTTCCATTACAACCACTGAACCAATTGTATACAAGTATTTTGTATAGTTCTGGAACCCCTTTGTAAAAAGACATGCTAACAAGTGTGTATAAATCTCTGTATATGTAGATAAGAACAAGTGCAGCCAAGTGTATAAATCTTTGTTTCAAGACAAATTTATGGATGTTTGCACACAACATGCCTCCAAGCATTAGCTTTAGCTTGGACAGCTTGACTTAAAGTGCAATTTAAAATAACCTTTTCATTACATTTAGCAGCTTCTCAGCATAGGCACTTGTGTCCTGAAAATGCACAATGTAAGCCTACAACTCTTAAATTAGAGCTAAGCTCACATGTTAGATATAGATTTCTGAAGTATTTTCTTCATCTTGGTTTAGAGAGCTGTGGATAGACCCACACATAAACTATTTATGTTCTGTAAGTTTGGGTTTTTTTGGCTTTTTTCCTCCTAGCTGTATTACAAAGATTATATATTGCAGTATAGATGCAAACAAATCTGAAAGTATAGCTGGTCTGCTGAAAGACACTGTAGCAAGCACATGCTGTAGCTTTTTAAACAATTAAAACGGAGCTGCATTATCCAGGCAACGAGCCGCATTTGCCTGTACAAGACAACATCGCATGGGCAGGAATTAAGACTGCTGCAGAAGTTTGACAGACTAGTTTTCTGTCTTGGAAGACCGAAACCTATAGCTACTCACAGCTCTGACGGGTGCACTAGTCCCAGGCTAGCCTCGCCTGGCCAGGACACGCTTACTGAGGCTAACGTTGCAGCGAGAGCTTCTTCGAAGCCGGCGGGACGCAGGTGCGCCAAAGAAGCTCACTCAGCGAGCGGCTCGCCTCCAAAACGCAGGTTATTTAACGAGGGGGTTTGATCCAAGTTCTTCCCCTCAGTAGCTCCTGCTCGTGCTGAATTCCTGCACCGGTCCCCGCACCGAGGCCGAACACGATTCGTCCTCCCGCCCCACCGCATGCTGGCCCCGTCCTCGAGCACTCACCGCTGAGGACGCGCCCGGCGAGCCCCCCGGGCCCCCACAGCACGGCGGCCGCCAGCACCGCAGCTAAACCCAGCCCGCCTCCAGACCCCATGGTGCTGGTCTCGCTGCCGGCTCCCCTCCGAGAAGAACTCTGGGCAGACTGATCCCCGCCGGTAAGAAAGGGGCTCCTGCCCAATTCCGCGCCACTACCCACCACCGCCTCCCCTTTACGCCGCGGCCCTGCCTATATCTGCTACCCCAGCCGAAGGCCGGACCAGCTGGGCGGCCGGTACCGCCCCCGCACCGCCCTCCGCCGCCCCCCGGCAGGGCCCGACGGCAGCCGAACTCTGCCGATGCCCCAGCCCCAGCTCCTCCGAGGGGGGCGGGCCGGGTGCGGGGTAGAGCTCGGGGGGGTTGCTGGCTGCGCGGTGGTCGAAGGAGGGGCGGAGGGTTCCGCCCCGCGTTGGGTGCCCAGGAGGGTCGCTTGCGACCATGAGGTGTGAGTCCCGACAGGAGGCAGGCGACTGGTACCCAAGAAGCGCTCGTTTCTCTTCGCCGGCCGCCTTGGAGCCGGGCGGCAGAGAGAGAGGAGAAGGTGCCTGGTGCGCGGCAGCCGGCTTGCTGCCGTCGGGTCGGCCGCTTCCCGCTCTGGACTTGAGGTCTCTGAGGGGAGGCTGCCATTAATCCCCAGCCGTCTGGTCATTCGGGAATAGTAACTGTATTACAAGATGGTGAATATGATCAAGAACCAGGTCCGTGTGGATTTCATACCTGTTAGAAGTCTTCATCAAATTTCTCAGTCTGTGTTTTCACTTGCAAGTATAGAAATGTACAATTGCCAACTTAGATGTATAAATACATACAGACAGAAGTACATACTGGCAAGTCCCTTCTTCTCACTGCCCTACAAAATACTGTAGTGAAATTCACATTACTGTCACTCTGAAAATACACCGTGATAATTCTTTGTGATTCTTCAAAGAAACACTTTAAAGACTGTTCTTCAGAGACATGCTGTTAATGTTTTTTTCTACAAAGATACTTTGCAGATTTATTACTTGTGTACTTGTGAATGATTTAAAATGAGGTAGATCATTACACATAAGTTTAAAGGATATCTTCAAATGTGTAAACTCAATAGCTTCAACGAAGTTTTTAACTCTGAGACACAGGAACAGGTTCCCCAGAGAAGTTTTGGATGCTCCATCACTGGATGTGTTCAAGACCATATTGCATGGGGCTTTGAGCAACCTGGTCTAGTGGAAGGTGTCCTTGCCCATGGCAAAGGGGTTGGAACTAGATGATCTTTAAGGTCCTTTCCAACCCAAACCATTGTATCATTCTATGATCATACAGGGAGTTACTGGATAAACTTAAGCAGAAGAGGGAAATATATAAAACATGGAAGGAGGGGCAGGCCACTTGGGAAGAATACAAGCAGTTCCCTTGAACTAAAGCTGGCGAGGGTGGTCAAGGACAAGAAGAAAAGCTTCTACAAGTATGTTGGAGACAAAAGGAAGTCTAGAGGCAATGTGGGCCCACTGCTAGATGAAGTGGGTACCCTGGTGACTGAGAACAGAGAGCAGGCTGAGTTCCTGAATGCCACCTTCGCCTCAGTCTGTACTTCTAAGGCCAGCTACCAGGAGTCCCAGGCCTCCAAGACCACAGAGGAATTCTGAAGGGAGGAAGTTTTTACCTCAGTTGAAGAGGCTTGGGTTAGAGATCAGCTGAGCAAACTGGACATCCACAGGTCTATGGGCCCTGATGGGATACACCCACAAGTGATGAGGGAGATGGCAGAGGTCATTGCCAGGCCACTCTCCATGATTTTTGAAAGAACAGAGGTGCCTGAGGACTGGAGGAAGGGCAATGTTGTCCAAATCTTCAAAAAGGGCAAAAAGGAGGACCCGGGTAATTAGAGGAGGAGGAGGAAAGAGTTTTGCACATTTACCATGTGCAATGGCTTGCACATGGATGATTTATTAAATAACTTTGCTAGACCTCTATCAATTTGATATCTCATTTGCTTCCAAAAATGGTTTAAACTACTTAGCCTCTCCTGCCAATAATCTTGGGACTATAATAGCATTACAGTTTAAATGCCTTTTTTTTTTTTTTTTTTTTTTTTTTTTAAATATTATTATTGAGTTCTGGAAAAGAATTCAGTACAGAAGCTAAAAACATTTGCAAAGATGCAAGATGTACTAGTGGAGGGAAGGATCTAGAGAAATTTTAAGCTTCCTTCACCTCCCTTTAGCAGCATCTGAAGTATCATCCACCCATAAAGTTAATGTGAGGCAAAAAAGGAAGAGCAGGAGAGAGGACAGAAGAAAGGAAACGTAACATTTGTTATTCAAATGTCTAAGAATGTATTTCTAGCATGCACAATACGGTGCCACTTAGAAATTCCCAAACTACTGCCAAGTTAGTAGTCTGTGTGTCTGGGGTTCATGAGGTATGCTGGCTTGCATTGAGATATACCAGTTAAAGTGGCACTGTTGCCACCTTAATCTGTCCATCTCTGAAGCCAGCTAATTCAGCACTAACTCGGGGATTTCTGCATAGTGCTGCATTGCACAGTGCAAAATGCAATTGTGGCTGTACATGCAATGCAGTAAAGATTGACAGTTGCACCAAGTTCTGCCAAGGAGGACCAAAGTAATTTAATTTCCTTCGATTATAATCCATTTAGTTGCGATGTACAGCAGAAGTAGCTTTAAAAAAAATGATAAAACATTTTAGGTAAACAGGATTTCTTAAAAGCCACTAGACATTTTTTACACATAAGCACAAAAATAATAAATTCACTGATTTTTCAAGCATTCTTAAAGTGTGATATCTTCTGCCTACTAAAATAAGATGTTCTTCTCCCCTAAAAATAACATTAAAGCTAGCTCTTCAGCAAAATCTTCCTGGCTAGATACCTAATTTATTAATATTTCTTGGATTTGGATCAGACTAATCAGTAGAATGAAACTTTGTGCATCTTCATTAAGCCTGATTCTCAAACCAGATGCAAACCACTAACTCTGAGTAGCAGTTCTGTCCCAAACTGAGATAGTAAGTCATGTTTCAAACTGCCAAGATGAGCATTTTGACAACTTCAGAGCTTTATTATGAAAACACATTTGAGGCAAGGAGATAATTGAAAACAACTGTTGTTAGAAAACTCATCTTTCTGGATAAAAATAGTAGTTCAGCAGAATTCAAACCTGAGATTAATTTCTAGTCATTTCTTTCAGTGTCTTCTCAGGGGAAGCAGCAATTACATGTCAAAATTTTATTCAAAGTCCATGTGGCCTCTACTGGAGGATATAAAGTTACATCTTTGGGTGAGCACAAGCATTTGTATATCCTTAGTTGATCTGCCTGACTGAGAATGTAAATCCTGGTTATTTTTTTCACCAAGTATCATGTAGCAAATTGTGAGAGTAGAAGTATTGAGAGTATTATTCTTTCACTGTGTTACCCTGTTTTCCCTGTGTACCAGAGATGATAATAGGACTTCATAATATATATGAAAATAATAAATGATAATAGAACTAGGTTGTCTATGAATTACACATAACAGAAGTATTTACATGTTCTGTAAGCCCTGTACTACTGTGAAAGCAACTCTGTAGGGCTGCTTAGTCCTGATCTCCTAACATCAGTGATTATGCCACATGCAGAACCTTCTTTGTTCCCCTCTCTACCTTTTTTAACTCAATTCACCAATAAGCCTATTTTCCTTTTCAGGTTCTCTGCTTCTTAATGCTGAGACATGGGATCTGTACATCAGATGAAGAGGTGCAAGTACTCAGGCAGCTGTGAATGGTAGGGATGTCTTCTCTTTCACTTTCTTTGGAAAGGACTTAGTGTTTTTTAAGTAGAACAAGGAGTTTTGCCTGTCATTCATTGTTTGCCATTAATGCCTCAACTTTGTAAATGACCTAAGTAGCTGTAATACAAATCAGTGCTCAAACAGTAGAAAAAACAAAACCAACCAACCAAAAAAACCCAAACAAACCAAACAAAACCAAAAAAACCAAAACAAAACACAACAAAACTTTGTTTCACAACCTTGTTATGTTTCCCAGCGTGTTCTGATCAAAACATTCAATCTGTTAGCAAGAACCCTCAACAAGCTTACAGCTTTGTGTTATGAAGTTCATAAGGCACCTGCTCCTGTCTCTTCTAGGTAGAAAAGGAAAGAGACAGTGTTGATGCTGGTAACATTACTGGAAGGCTACTTCATATAAGTAGCTGTTTGAGTCTATTCCTCCTGGCCTGGATAGGTCAGCTCACACCTCTTAAGCCAGCCTATCTGATGAGTTTACCAATGGTTCAGAGGCAGTGAAAGAGGGTATACTGTGTGTTGTGTCCAAGCAAATCAAACTATGCTTAATGTCAGTCTATATACATTCACAGTGTGAGGCATGAATATGTGTGCTGAGATGATTTCTTGCACCTCTCCTGGCTGAACAGCCTGGATGATACTCTGGCGTATGACTTCTCTCACACAGATTTGAGGTGAGAGGGGCCAAGATATCAGACCTTGCAGACTAGTGTAACAGCAGTCTCAGGAAACTGAAAGATGACTAAAGACTTAATATGCAGTGTCTTAGATATTATATTCCTCTTTGTGAGAAACAATCATCCTAATTCTCATGCTTCAATATTGAGTGTTAGCAGTTAGGTGATACTGCCTTTGCTACCTTTGTCTTTTCCTTCATTTCCTCCCACAAAGACATTTTCTGCAGAAAACAGTCATTAACATCTTTAACTTTGTTCCAACCAAAAGTCCTGCGAAGCACATTCCCAAAATCTGCCCCTTTCTGGAAGCAGAAGGGTTGGTGAGCAATGGTGTTCCTGTAAAATTCCAGATATCTGCCCTACTGTCTTTCCTGGTTCAGCTGCTAGCAACTGAAATCCAGGGCAGATGGATCTCAGCCTTTCTGCCTGTGCAGCCAGTGTTTCAGATTTGTATACATTTGTGCTTTTTGTGTATGCATAATTTAAATATAAAAGACTTCTGTAATTAAGATGGGTTACTTGTATAAATACAGCTTGTGGAAGAGGAGCAGGGTGAGGTGAGAAAAACTTGGAGTTTGTCTGGTAGCAAGCTGTAAATAAGGCAAAATTTGCAAAAGCACAGATCAAGCACATCTAGTATCTCAGTTAAGGAAAATGCTTAGTACTTACACAGTAAGGTAATCACCTGTCATTGGTACCCTACATTGCTATGCCTATGGTGTTCCCTGCCTTGTTTTTTCACCTTGGCTCATGAATATGATCTCCTTCTCTGACCTGAATCAAATGAGCTGTGCTGCTGAAGCTCTAGAACAAGCTAAATCAAATGTCAAATGTAACATGTAACACTAAACCATTGATCACCTTGGATTTTTCTCTTGAAATGGTGGTGTTTTCCAGATGCAGGGTCTATTAAGGCTACCTACAGACTGGGGGATTGTTTCTCTGCTAAGGGATAGCTTTCTCATAGATCTCCCTTCAGTAAGGAGAATTACCATGGTCTCATAACTTTCAGTAATTCAGAGAGTAACAGGGTGTCGGGGATTCCTTGCTTTTTCATGATTTTAATTCCTGGAGAGCTGGGATTAATTCAGTTGCAGATGTCATTTTTTGCTAATTCAGCTCTGCAGCAATAAGGTGGCTGATTCAGCAGGAAATAGAATTCATTTTTTTCTAGACACATATTGGTATCTCTTTTCATGAGTTAAGCTATTTGTGATCCTCCCCACCTTGCTGATGCAAGAATGCCAGTTATAAACACTGTTCTTGCATTCCCAATGAGGTCTAATCTATATTAGGGGTGCCAGGAGCTCTGAAGGCTTGGCTCTGCTTCTATCCAAAAATGAGCTTTGGCAATAGATACAATCTGAACATACTACTGATCCTAAATGGTTTTATTTTCCTCCTTTTTTTTTTTTTTTTTTTTTTTAATTTCCTTTTCTTTTAATCTCCTCAGCTTTCTGAAGTGAACCCCTTCGGGAGGAAGTCAATCCACACATGAAACACCCTGCAGTAGCTAGTTTAATGGATAGCATACATGAAATACAAAATCATCCTCTCTAGAAAGTCTAATCAGTAGATTTTGCTTCATCTTCACAGAGAAGAATAAATAATATGATACTATAAATTGAATTAAAGTTTCAATCATTTCAAGGGTGGAAGGTTTTGTTCAAGGAAGAAGGAAAGAGAACTGATGACATCTGCAGAACCAAAAAGTAATCTAGAAATTTAAGAAATAAGAATTTCTTTATGAAAAGTTTCATTAGTAAAAGCCTGTTAAAAAGTATACACATCTATAGAAGGAAATAAATTATTCTGTCTCTAAAGAACATTTAACAAAGGCTATTTTTATTGCAAGTGGATATACTACACAGGATACTACTTCAGAAACAAACATCTGGGTGATTTTGTCTCAACTAAACCTAAACCAGAACAAATACTTCCATTCCAAGAATGCTGGTTGCTCTTGCTACAATAAGAGCTCTATGTAATAAATGTATGCAGTACATACCCTGACGTGGAGTACCTTAGGGATATCTGTTCATTAAAATGATTCTTGTCAAATACTATATTGCACAAGCTGACCCATGGCTTCATGAGTTTCCAAAATTGGAATGCCTTCAGCTTTCCGGAGTTGAATGTCAAATGACAGACTGTCTACAAGGAGATGGGAAAATGTTTTATGTCCTTTTGGAGGAAACTCACTGCAGAAAACTGATTGGAATGTTTATTATTCTTTTTGAAGTCACCTGGCCATTCTGCTATATACAGTGTAAACTTTTGTGTTTAGTTTTGCAAGCAGGCCATAGAACAACTTAGATATTAGGGAATGTATGTAGTGAAACCACAGAGTTAGTATCTAGGCAAAGCTTCCACCATATGGTTAGTCCACAGGAAAGATAAAGATTAGTCTTAACCTTTTTGGACCATCTTCCCAAATGAAGACCACCTTAACTGGTCTCTGAATGTGTTTGGATTCTCTTCTTTCCCAAAATTGTGCTAACGAGCATTTTGGTGAGGTAAATATACTACTTAACCAACAAGAAAAGCTAGTTACTTTTCACAGCTCAGTGAAATAAAATTAAATAAGTAATTACATTAAAATAGAACTACAAAAAAAGCTAAAATTTACCATACAAACAGCCTTTGGTGTCTATTAGCTTTATACAGGTTAACAAAGTCCAAGTGTCAGTCTAGTAAAACTGCTCATGAGAATCAAAATTATACAAAAAAAAAATCAACAATCCTCTTTGAAAGATCACATTATGAACATGAACTTTCTTTCTTTCTTTCTTTCTTTCTTTCTTTCTTTCTTTCTTTCTTTCTTTCTTTCTTTCTTTCTTTCTTTCTTTCTTGGTTTTGTTTAAACATTTAGTATTCTTCATGTTAGGACTAAATTTCCCCTCTCATGGAGACAAGTCTACTTCAATACATCATAGTCTCTCACTAGTTGAATCTTTTCCCTTAGATACTGCTTTACCTCCATTTTACCTCCCTTCATTGTCCCAGTTTCTACTTCACCAGTGTCTGTTGTGTGCAGTTTTCTACACCTGGTCCTACTTCCTTGCTACAGAGAGACAATTATAATAATAGAATCTTCCTTTAGAAAAGTACTGTCAATATAAGATTATTTTACCATAGATGAAAGAAAATAATTTTGCATATACAAGGTACACATTTCTGATCTCTGAACAGATGATTGAATCATCAGATACAAAACATCTAGTGTTGTAGTGTTCCAGATATGTGATATGGAAAATCTGAGAGTGTTTCTTAGTAAGAGGGACTAAGGAATTGCAGTGAATTCATGGAATCTCTCCTGGAAGTAGTTGTTTTTGTGTTTGTGCATTTACAAGATCTAAGGTTTTCCTCTTCTTTAGTAGAGGGATACATCAGATAAAAGTCCAGTACTAAAAGTAAGCTGGACAAGATGAAGAGGAAATCCCAGTTTTGCCATCTGTAAGTTAAGTCACATCAAGTTACTTCAGTTGTGGACACTAAGTCATTTATTAAGCAGCAAACAAGCTGCTAAAGAGGTCTCTGCATAGATACACTTTTATGTTCTTTTTTTTGTATGAACTTTGGATTACCTGAGGCAATGTAATTGCATCAAAACTGTCTCAAATCTTGTGGAAAGGACTACATTGAATGCTGGACATAAGGTGTAATCAAGCCAGTGGAAATCCTGTTACTCATTTCACTGGGCTCAGATCCATTCTGTATCTACTTAGCTTCACCATCACTTAGCATTCATTGATGTAACACTGATGCTTGCAACCAGGGTAGGTGAAATCTGATCTAATGTGGGAGAACTACGCTGTGACAGCTTCACATGGGACCACACATTGTGCCAACTGGCATTACTGGATAGCTCCTCACCTGCTAAATACCTTGCTTTTTTGCAATATGCAACTATCCATCTCCGTAACTGTTGGGAATTATACCATATGGATGTCATCTTTGAAAATTATACCATAATGAGTATTCTGCTTTTTAAAACATACTTCCTGAATAGTATTATGTGAACAGTAATTAATTCTGGTAGGCTCAAAACAGGATTATGAAGCTACTGGCTAGTCTATCTAATCAATTTATTGCATAAAAACACCAAATAAGGAAACTGAAATGGGGAAAAAAATATTCTGTCCACAAACTAGGTTTTCTTGTGCTGTGAATAAAAATATCAATTCCCTAAGGAGGAAGAGAATTATGCTGCAAGTCTGCTCTAACATTCATGGTACCAGAGCTAATGCAATAATCATTAGTCACGTCATCATCATGAAATAGAGGAAGAGAACAAAGGTGAACTAAATGATCATAAAAAGTGCTTGAGTTAGGGAAGGCGTTTTTCTGGAACATAGACTTCTCTGTAACCTGTCGATTAAATTTTGACAACTTGAAATAGATTTGATCAGAAAGCAGAATGTTTCCTCTAGAGGAACATTCTGATATTTCTACCTGGAAATACTAAAAAGAATGTGACTGAGAAGGTTCAAGACCAAAAATTTCAATAACAGCATTGTAAATGTATACAGAACCTTGTTTTAATTTCAGATCTGATCAGTAATACCTTACTTCTACTTCATAATGAAAATGAGGTATTTAACCTGAACACTGCAGTGGAATAAACTATTAAGAATCAAAATAAGTGAATTTTTTTCCTCCAAGAGTGAATGACCACTTCTGAGCTTCTACTCTTACCAATGGCCAAATTCAGGGGAGAGCATTATGACAAAGAATAAATAGAAAGATGCAGTTGCAGGTGAGGTGAACAGATCCTGTAAGAAATTTAAATTACCTTGGGATTGATTGTTAGTATATGTAGTAGCTCTTTTCTGGAAAACTTTTAGATTTGTTTCTGAGGGAACATAGTCTGGAATTTGGGAGTTGAAATGGATATTAGGAGTGTGCTTTCTTCAGCCTGTCTCTCTCCTCAGAAATCTATGCTCTAGCACTGAAAAAGCATCTCAGCCTGCAGGGCAGAATTCCCTCTTGTTGTATCAGACTGTCCTTCATATTACCCTTCCAAGTATGCTCTAGAATCACAGTATGCTGAGGTCCTAAAGGTCTGCTACACATCTGTGTTATGCACTGCAGAGAATTTTTACTCTTCTCTTCTCTTCCTTGTTTTAAATTTACCTAGACATAATATCCAAAATGCAAATGACATTTCAGACAACCATAATTACTGAAAACCTGACCCTTATTACTTCAGTTATCCCCTTCTGTCAGTTTCTCTCTGTTACCCTTCATCCTCCTCATTTGCTGATCTTGTCTACCATGCATAGAAACATAGAATGTCAGGGTTTGGAAGGGACCTAGAAGATCATCTAGTCCAACCCCCCTGCCAGAGCACGATCACCTAGACTAAGTCATCTAGGAACACATCCAGGCAGGTCTTAAATGTCTCCAGAGAAGGAGACTCCACAACCTCCCTGTGCAACCCGTTCCAGAGCTCTGGCACCCTCACTGAGAAAAAGTTTTTCCTTGTGTTTACCCTAAACCTCTTTGCTTCAACTTATTCCCATTGCCTCTTGTCCCATCATTGGATGACATTGAGAAGAGTCTGGCTCCATCCTCCCTATACTCACCTTTAACATATTTATAGACATTGAGTTCCCCCCTCAGTCTCTTCTTCTCCAGGCTAAAGAGCCCCAGCTCTCTCTGCATCTCTTCATAAGAAAGGTGCTCCACTCCCTCATTAATCTTTGTGACCCTGCGTTGGACTCTCTCCAGTAGCTCTCTGTCTGCCATTTCAACAATAAACACAGTCTAAAAAATCTGAAGGGTTCTTCAGAAATTGTAAGAGTTTAAAGCATGTTCTATATTAAAACAAGTGCCATGTTAAACATTCTACGAAAAAAAAAAGAAAAAAGAAATAAAGATTAATTTGCACATATTATTGTGAAACTACACAAACTGTTACTAAGAATTTGTCAGAAAAGTGATTAAGAAAAAAGACAAAAAGGCCTCTGATTTTACTTTATCTGAGTGTTCCTGTTGAACATCAGAAGGGAGCAAGTGTTGCTTGTGTGTGCAAATGTGTTTGGTTTTTTTTATCTGCACCAATCTTAAAAGAAGAAGTTTTATATTTTGTTGTCAGTTCCTACTTTCTCATGTGCTATTTCCAGAATTTTGAATGTGTTGCGTTTTTTTATGCCTTTTTTTATTATTATTATTTTGATACACAGCTGCAGCTGTGGAAATTCATTGCCATAATATACTAGAGGTCTTTATATGTGTAATCTTCTAATCTCTCACACCTTCTGTAAAATGTACATGTTGAAGCCCTTATTAGGGATGAAACTACTATAAGTTGAAGTAGGGGTGAAATTAGGCCATCAGAGACCTCATTTCTGCAGGAAAATCCATGAGACTGGGGGAAAAAAAAAAAAAAAAAAAAAAAAAAAAAAAAACCTGGCCTTCAAAATTAAAAAATCTCTAATAAAAAATGTAATAAAAAAAAACCAAAAAAAAAACCCTTTTGCAAAGTAAAATAACAAAAC
>JAOEGS010021769.1:0-54619 GCA_025447755.1 Corythornis vintsioides | reverse complement strand
AATATTTTTTTTAAAATATATATATATATGTCCAACATGGTAGGCAATGTATGTAAAATTTTTAAGCTGCCATAGAGACAATTGTAAAGAGGAGGAGGAGAGCTGTTAACCTGTCCTTGGCCATTCCCTGCTTCTCAGCACAGAGTCTGTCCTGGAAATTCTGTCATGACTGAACACTACTATCTGATAAGCTCTTGGACATGCTCGATCAAACTGTAGAAAAAGAAACATAACCACATAATCTAAATATGATTAAACTTCATTAAGCCAAACAAAATAACAGTCTAAATTATTCTGACCCCCTATCGGCCACAGCCATTGTCTCTGTCCAGGTTAGCTAGCTGATGTCCTCCATGGGAACATCTTCTTAGGATAAACGAATTGTTGATGGTTTTTTGACCATTGGGATTATCCCATCTTTCCATTTATGGTAAAATAAGTCATTTAAGTGACAGTAAAATATGTTGTGATGATATGTATGTGTTCAAGAGTGACATCCTAGTTGTTGATTGAGATTCTTCATACTGGAGTTTGTTGTATGTTGAAGAGCAGAGTAAAAGAGTGTTTATAATCTCTATCAATCAGCACTTCTCAATCATTCTGTAGACTTTGATAGCAGAGGGTCTCTACCTTTTTAAAGGTTTGATTTCACTAGCATTGTATGGAAGAATTGTGACAAGCTTTTCACCAAGATATGCCTCTTGTAGCTGTGAAGTGGTTAACTTTCTCTACGCTGCAAGTTGGAAGTGCTTGAATTTAAAAATGCTAATGAAGACCCAGGTTTCTTTAGATGAACTGACATCAGATAATGAATACATGGAGACTATGCAAAATGCACCAGAGTTGCAGACTGTTACCTCCTGTACCTGAGCTAGCCACAAGTTATAAAGGAAGCAGGTTAGGTAATTAAGTAACCCAAAATGCGACACAAAAGAGGTCAAACACTCTGGGTGTCACCTTGTGCAGTGTGAGGTAGGGGAGTATATCTCTTGCTCCAAAAATGGCCAGATGACCTGAGAGCTGGCAGCAGTGTGTACATTGTGAGCGGCGTGAAGGATGCTGCGGCTGCCCCTGACACCAGTGGAAGGTTTGCTGTGTTCATGGTGCATTGTGATGCTGGAGCATGAGCTCCCAGAATTATTTTGGGACATAATGAGGTTGGAGGGTATTTTTCAGTGCAGACTACATCAGCCTGTCTGGGTGGTGAGCAGAGAGATTTTCTGACTCCCCTCAGAAGTTTTGGAGGTGCCTATATAGACCACTGCCAGCCCTTTCTGGAATCCTATTAACTTTTAATGATGGATGTAATTCCATGTTAATTGATAGAGATTTTCTCATCCTGCATTCCTATTTTCATATGAAGCAAATATTTTATGCTACAAGTGTGAACCATAAGCCTTTATCACCAGGCAAACGGATTATTAAGATATACATAACTGTCTTACAGAAAGTGCTTTGTCTCTGGCAGTTCTTCCGTCTGTATCGCCAACCATTCACACGAACGGTTCTCCATCTGCTAGGCAGGGGCTGCTCTTCCTCTGTGTGATTTGAGAGCACCCCAGAGGCACCTGCCCGGCTTGCAGATGGTGCTACTCCATCGCGGTGGGGAGTCACCACTGAGAACACAGCCTATTGCAGGCACATGAAAGGGGATGAGGGGAGTTCAGGTCTTCCTGAAGATGTGCCAGACAATCGGAGCTAACTGTAGTGATTGGCTGTGTGTATGTACTGGTGTTTTGTTTTGGTGGGTTTTTTTCCTTCTTGCTGTCATTGCCAAACTTCAGGAGGTGAGATTTTGTTGGTAACAAGTTTCCTACCTACTTTGGAGCGGGGTAAAGCCCCCAAACTGAAGAATGGAGAGCAAAAATACTGATCTCACATTTCAACTGGCCCCAAGAACCCTTCCGGTGGTCCGGTGCTAACTTTTCTAGATGCCGTTTTTCTGCTCAAGTGGTTTTGGTTTAGGGTTGAGTGTTTTCCCCTCTTGATGCTATTTTTTGCGAACGAAAAAAAAGTGCTAAGAGGGACAAAGTGGCAGCAGGAGGCAAATAACGCCTGTGCACAAAACTAAGTTCAACTCGGAGTGGTGTGCGAGCAATCCTTACCGTGGCAGGAGCGGCGGCACCCGCAGCTCTCGAGCCGGAGCCGTGGGAAGTGCCCGGCTCGCCGGGACGCGCGGGGCCGGGCGGCGGAGCAGGGAGCTCCAGCACTGAGCGGCGGTGCCACCCGGCACCTCTCCCGGGCACAGCGGGGCCAGCCTCGGCTCTCGACTCTCCCCCTGCAACTCCGGGAAGGAGGAGGGGACGCCGCCCTTGCGGCGGCGCGACTTTGGGGCGTGGGGCCGGGGAAAAAGACCTCGCAAGCGGTGCTCTTACCCCCTCCATTTTTGTAGCAGAGGTACGGAAACCGCCAGACGTTGGCCAGGTCCACAGCGAAGCCGATGACGGAGAGGAGGAAATCGATCTTCTTGCCCCAGGTCTCCCTGTCCTGGGCGCCGTAGCGCGGCGCAGGGGCGGCGGGCAGGAGGCTGCTGCTGGTGTACTGCACCCCGTTGTGCTCCTTCACCAGGATCAGCTCCACGTCCTTCCGCGGGGGCGGCGGCCCCGAGCGCTCCGGCAAGGGGGCCACCACCGACACTTTGCGGTCGGGCTGGGTCTGTTTGTTCATCCTCGCCTTAAACATCCAGAGAGAGCGAGCTGAGGCGGGGGAGCGCGGGTAACGGGAGCGCGCTGCCCGCTGGAGGCGACTCCGCGCTCAGCCCGCCGGTGTCAGCGCGGCAGGAGCGAGGCACGGCCGTAATAAGAGCCATGCAAATGAGGCGGGAGAGGGGGGACCGCGGCGCCCGCGCCCGCCGGGGTGCCCCCGGGGAGCGGGGCTGCCCGCGCCCTTCCTCCGCGGGGGAGCGGCTGGCAGCTGGGCGCGGCGCCGCTGCCCGCAGCCTGCCGAGCCCCCGGCGCACCTGGGGCGACGCCGTCCCGGCCGCCGGTGGAGACCGAGCTGGGGAACCTCCCGAGCCGGCTGAGCCGGGGCGAGCGGAGCCGGCCGGAACCCCCTGTCCACGGGCGGCAGCTTCTCTCTAGAGCTGGACAGTCAGGGCTTGTCCTGCTTCGGGCAGCGGACCTGCGCTTGCCCGCCGGGCAAAAGACACGGCCCCGGTCGGGCAGTCTGGGAGTGCCGTTAGCAGGCAACAGGTAGAGCGATTTTGGATTGCCCGCTTCCTTTCTTTACCGGCTGAGCCGGAGCACGGAGGCAGCTTCCCTCGATCTGCTAGCGTGGCTTTAGTTAAACGGTGGAATTTGGCTTTCCACATCAGAACCTGGTGGGCTGCAGGTTGAGTGGCAGAGCAGGACACTGCTAATACTCTCATGTCAGCATTGATGGATGCACAGCTTTTTCTTCCCTGGCAAGTGTGGGTCTGGTAGGATTCAGTTGCCAGGTTAAGGTACTTGTAGGACGTAACTGTTTTTTGATATTACAAATGGGACCCGATTCTTTCATGTGTAAAATGAGTAAAGAATTAACTGGCAGAAGAACTGTGGTGGGGGCTAAAAGTTGGCTAAATACAGCTGTAGCAGTTTTCAGGTGTTCTTTCTCTCATAGCTGTGAGCAGTAACTCTGGTTAGAGTCTGCTAAAGGAATAAATTTTGAGCACAAAAGGCAGAAACTGGGTCTCCCTCCCCAGTGTTAAAAAGCTTCCCTTTTGCCTCCCATCAGCGAGAACAGGTCAGCTCAGAGGATTCTCAGTAGTGATTCTGCCATTCTTATTCACTCTGCTAGGACTGATAATCCAGTATAATCATTGTAATATATGAAGAGGTGCAAGTTAGTTGGCAAGGAATACCAGGTTCCTCTATAAATTTAGGATATGAAAAAGAATACCTGATCAGAAAAGTTCATATATTGACACCTTCCCCTCTTCTTTTTAGGCCACAGATTACAAAGGTGCTAGTAAAACAGCTATTGACAATTTCCAGATTTTCTGCCTTCACAAAAAGCTCTTGGTTCAAGCTCCAGAAGCCCTTATCTGCCTGAAGTATTTGAGCGGTGGCTATATTGTTTCAGAGCAATTCTATGCTTAGAACATGCATCCCCATGATTTCCTGCCCTCATCTTCCCTGAATACACCATGGACCATCATTTTCTCTATTTTTTTTTTTTTGACACTTGGTGCCGTAAGTTCTGCAAGGACTTCTCCGTGTGCACTCACTACCCAGTACTCAGTAAACACTTGCTGTTTGCCCATGCAGTACAACCCACGTTTTTCCACTGGTGTGCAGCTCCATTGCTGCCTACTCCTCACACCACCCATCAGTCAGTGCCAGCACATCATCCAGTACATGCCCGTGCTCTGTGCAGTGCCTCCCCCTCCCCACGTTTCCGTGAGCCTGCACACCCATCCGCCCATAGCACGGAAAGGACAAGCTCTGTCCTGGGCACCGGGAGAGCCTCTGCTCCGAGCTGCAGAGCCCTGAAGACATCTTGCTCACAGACTCACCAGGTAGCACTGGGGATGTCTCTGTCCCATTGCCTGGTATCTGTGGGGAAGGGGGAGACGACTGAAGGGGGATTCCTCCTCCTTGCTTCCACCACTCTGGGGTTGCAGTCCCTCTGGGAGCTGAAGCTGTAGCCTGGCCAGGAAGGAGCTTTTTAAACCTCGTTCCCCTCTTTCCACGTGACTATTACTGCCTTAATAATCTGCACAGACTTCCTACGCTAGACAACAGCACTCCCATATTGCTTCTGGAAAAATAAGGCCTTGCTAAGGAACACCGTTTTCCCCACAAGGTCTCAATTAGCTGAGCTTGATTGTGATGTCTATGGTGGGAGGACTCTAGAAAGCCCCCGCTTATTTCCTAAGAGAATTAAGTCACTGTGCAAATATATATATGCCTTTAATTCTTGCATGGAAAGTGTGCACAATCTGGTTAATGTAATATCTGCTGCACCCTCAAGGTAAGAAAGTCCTCAATTGGATTTTATAAAAAAGTTGCTTAATCTTGAATCTGTCTGGATCTTGTTATGCCTAATGGAGCCTGACAGCGGGCAGAGTTTGTCAGAGAAGGTAATATTGTATTTAGAAACCTCAATGAAGCCAGGCAAGATGGCAGAGTGTTAGTGATATTCCACTGTTGACTGGGAAACGGGTTACGGTTTACTTTAGAAAATAGTCAGGTGTTGCTAGATTAGCAACATTTTTTTTCTCCCATCAATTGGGCTAATTCTTGTCTATCACCTTCTTTGCAACAAATAGGAGAATATACTGTATGCTGTAACTGTAAGTTAGGATTGTCACTCCTGTACATTAGTGTCTATGAAGAAAAAAAAAACCCAGTGATAATCATGTAGTGCATGCTTCCAGCTCTCTATGCACTGCTGGCATGAAAGCTTACTGTGCTTCTTGGCAGTAGAGCCAGAATTCTCCACCTTCGGCAGCACAGCCTGTTACCACTGGTATTACAGAATTACAGGAGCTGGCTACTGCCCTTCCTGTGAACCAGCTTTTGACAAGGGCTGTAGCAGTGTTCAAATATGTTGTTGGAAATCAAAAACTTCACAGCTGGTGCATCCATGTCTTGGTTCATGTCCGACACACTGGATGGAAGAGCTTGGCAGCTGAGCCACACAAAACAGTGACTGAGAGGGCATATGATTGCGTTATAAAGAAATTGAGGTAAATGTCACTGAGGAAAAAATCCACCACCACCAAAGGACAAAATAACCATAACAAATTTAGTTGGAAAATGAGAAGTGTTCTACCAAAGCAGTGAATACAGAGGGGACTACAGACATGGTGTTTAGGATATTATTTTATAAACAGGGTTGTATGTTTAAGTTATTTGTGAGAACTGGTATTTGGACTTGATTATCCAGGATATAACTTCTTACAATCCAAGATAAAATGAAGAGTAAAAAGGGGCAGGGGATATATACACCAACTATTTCATTTCGTGTCCTGGTACTTCCAAAGAAACTCTGAGCTCATTCTGGCCTTGGGGCTCATTGACACTGAAAGCCTAACCATTTTTCAAACCAAGTGCATAAGTTGAATGAAGTTAGCTTTGGTTATTCTGTGATAGAAGAAACTTGGGGAATAGCCAGTTGCTGCAGGAACTGGGAACAAAGTAGACATCAGCCTTCTGACTGAATCAATGTTAAAACAATTTCACGGTGATAGGAACATGGCAGTGGCAGAAGTGCCCATCTTTCTAGGTTAGCAGGTAAAGGATACCACAGTACAGACTGTGTCAGACACCCTTTAATAGCAATAGATACATCAGCTCCAGCTGCTTGGACTCTTATGAGTGAGTTAGGAATGTTTACTTCATGGTATCTCTAAAATCATATTGCCATTCAAATAGTATTTAAAAGCTTTGTGTTGTATTGTTAGCAGGCTGTTGTCATAGTATCTCTCCCCTAGAGCCAAAGAAATGCCTCTTTCACCAAGAGGGCCTGTTTGGGTTGGCCCAACACTGCATTTTGACAGTCAGTGTCTGTCACACTATAAACTGTCTTCAGACTGAAAATAAATATTTCAAAAGCACTCCACAGTGTTCTGGTATTCCATTTATACAGAAATGCCAAGTACTGGGGAATACAAGGCTTCCCCCTGCTGCTTCTTCCTTAGGAAGTTGCTTGAGATTGTCACAAACGTATCTCCCAAGCTATTTTACTGGGAATTTGCTACCCACTGGCATCTCTTCAAGGGAGCCATCAGTGTAACCCGAGCAAGCTATGCCATGGCATCTTTATTATTTTCACAGAATCATAGAATGTATTGGGTTGGAAGGGACCTCCAGAGGTCATCTAGTCTAACCCCTCTGCAATAAGCAGGGACATCTCTAACTAGGTCAGGCTGCTCAGAGCCTTATCAAGCTTGTCCTTGAATGTCTCCAGGGATGGGGCCTCCACCACCTCTCTGGACAACCCATTCCAGTGACCTGTCACCCTCATGTTACTTTTTCCTAATGTCTAACATAAATCTCTCCTTTTCTGGCTTAAAGCCATTACTCCTTGTTCTGTTGCTACAAACCCTTGTGACTAGACCCTCCCCTGCTTTCTTCTGGCTGAACAACCCCAACTTTGTCAGCCTGTCTTCACAGGAGAGGTGCTCCAGCCCTCTGATTCTTTTTGTGAGTATCCTCTGAACATGCTCCAACAGGTCCATGTTCTTCATGTGTTGGGGGCTCCCGAGCTGGACACAGCACTCCAGGTGAAGTCTCACCAGGGCAGAGCAGAGGGGCAGGATCACCTCTCTCCATCTGCTGGCCATGCTTCTTTTGATGCAGCCCAGGATTTGATTGGCCTTCTGTGCTGCCATTGCTCATTGGTGGCTCATGTACTCATGTTTCATTTACTATTACTCCCAAGTCTTTTTCCAAAGGACTGCTCTCTATCACATCCTCTCCCTTTTTATATTGGTAATGCTGGTTGCCCTGGCCCAGATGCAGGATCCTGCACTTGGCCTTGTTGAACCTCATGTGGTTCACCTGAGGCCACTTCTCCATCCTGTCCAGGTCCCTCTGGATGGCATTATATCACATAGAGCACAGGCGTGTGTGGAGGGTGGTGCTGAACTCTAGAAGGTTTATCTCTCAGTTTCACCACTGCCCCTTCTTTACAGGCATATCCTCTTCACCTGACTTAGGCCTCTTTCCAGTTTACTAGCTCTTACTATCTTTTAAAGATTATAAATCTACTTTGGAATATTTCACACCAGAAGTGAAGTTCCAGCTTCAGCAGTTTTCTTTCTCCCTACCTGTTTTGAATTGTTAGCTCTTGCTGCTGCTTTAGCATCAGGTATATTCCATCTCAGAGATAGTTGTATGAGAGCAATTTGCAAAGCTGCATAGAAGAGGGGTGAAATTGGGAGCACTCCCTGTTTCAGTCTGACTGTGCATGAGGTTCACTCCATCCTTCTCCATCTTGCCTCGTGCAGGAGAGAAGCCAGGTGTAGCATCCAGAAGGGAGCAAGGGCACATGCTGACCAAGTCCCTGCTTTGAACAGCAAGAGAACCAGAAGACCTGGGTCCCCTGTAGTCCATTCTCTGCATTCATCATGTTGTATGTCCATATAATCTTTCTTTTTGGGGTTGGACTAGATGATCTTCCGAGGTCCCTTCCAAACCCCAATGTTCTATGATTCTTTTTTTCTAGTTGGAATAAACCTTTTCTGAGCAAAAATGACCTTGATTTCAGATGAAGATTTACCATTGTTTAGTGAAACAGTATTAATTCCCAGGATTATCAACAAAGACTTCAATGAAAAGGGGATCTCCCTGGCCTTTTTCACACCTGTATTAAATGTTTGTCCATAGGTAGGTTATAAACACCCAAGCCATTCTGCTCTGTCACTTTTCTAATTCTTAAAGACCAGGTTTTACATTTTATTCTGTTTGATTCCATCTCATTTCTGTTACTCCAGATTCATTTTTTTTCTCCTGTGTGAATTCCATTTTTCACTGATTTAATATTGCCTGACAACTTCATCATCTCCAAATTTCATTAGCAAGCACAAACTTTAGGGTGCATATTATTAATGCAAATATTTAATAAGCTCATTCCCAATAACAGGTCTTTCAGGATGGATAATCCTACTCCAAGCCTGTAATTATCCTTATAGCACAACATAATATTATATCCTCTTTAGTCAGTTCCCTTCCTGTCTTAATTCTATTTCCATCTCTTCTGCTCAGACTAACAATTACAACTGTCATCGTGGCAGCTGCTTTTGTGAAGTTGTGATAGATTAATATCTACCACATTTTCCTTGCTTTTATAAAAGGCAGTTATCAGAATAAGATACCAGATTCATCGTCTTCCTTTGGGAAGCTTATTTTGCACGTAGCAGTCTTCTGTACTTGTAAGAGTAAGGGTAGAATCTGTGAAGTGTGTTGTAACTTGGGAACTCCATGTGATCATGGGATTATGGGCATCTCCTGAAATCAAGGCATTTAAAAAATATTCCACAGTTTCTGTCTTTTGCAGATCCTGAATGAGAAGCTTTGCTCAATGTCCAAAACTAGATTGGGGAGGTGACCCAAAATATATAATGACATGAACATTTATTGAACTTCTGATTATCCAAAGATTATGTTTTTTACTGCACTGCTGATGGCAAGGTGCTAGGTATTATTTTTCTTCTATTGCAAAGAGTAGACAAAAGACCAGATGCCATCTGTCCTTGCTTGATGGAAGGACCTGTCCTTTCTCTTGCTGCTTGTACAGCAAGTAAGATATGTCCCATTGTGCTGGCCGCAAAAAAAGACTGAGCATGAACACAGTTATCTCAATTAGTAATGGGCACCTTAACATGGACTTCTGATCTAAGTTTCTTGTGTACTCCACTGACCACTGAACATAAACTAATCTGTAGGTAGTCTCTTAAGAGGCACCATGTGCCTACATCTGAAGGCAGGACTGATTCTTTTTCCAAATGCAAAACAACTTATACCACTGTTGATACTAAAGCCCAAGCAAACCATGAAAATGTTTAAATTATTGCCTGTTGTTGTTTTCTACTGGGCCTAACAGTAACATTTGGGACCAAAATATTTCCCTTGGTATAGAAACAGACCTTGCCTTTGTGGCTAGTGAGACTGGTATTCATGGAACTGGAGGGATGTGGAAATGAAAACCTCACCTACTTGAATTCCATTTGTCATATTAAGCTTTTCTAAGAGTACTCAAAAAGTGAATTATGCCTAGTAAAGTTGCCTTTGCAATAAGGGAAGGCATGAAAGCAGCAGCTCACGCTACTGTTGCCCAAGGGTCACACTTCAGTTATATCCAAATCAGAGTTCTGTTGTGGTAGACGCTGAACATGCACAAGCACAGAAAAAGTCAGATTCACCTTATCTGCCTAGAAGCAATTAGCTTTCTATTGCTGGTAGCTTGAGAGAGAGGCTGCTGTGTCTCAGTGGTCCCAAGACAACTGATTTTCTTAAGGTTTTGATATTGTGATTCCATCTTTTTGTGATAGAAACGCAAACAAAAAACAGTAGCTAATTGAAAATAATCTTCTCTAAAACACTGGTCAAGAGCAGTTCTTTATTGCTTTTAAAAACAAAGTGAATATGTAATAATATAAACATTTGAAAGGATCCAAGTCTCATCATGATTACTAGCTCAAGAGCCAAAAATAATTTCTTCTCAAAGTTTAAGAACTCGTGTGCATGTTTTACCTTAAGTAAGCTTACACATTTATCTTACAGGTGTTTTCACATGGTACAGGTTTAAATGGGTTTTACTTCTACTGTTCAAAACCTTTACAGTTCTATAGCAACATGTTCATCAAGTTGTGAATTGATTTAGTACTTGGAAACCTCCAGTTGCCCTCAGTGTAGCATTTATCCAAGTGCTGCAGTGACTAGCGAATTAGCTTCCCAGCTAACATTGACTAGTTTGGACAGTTATAAGTAAATTGTTTTTGTTGAGCTGATTGTTTTAAAATTAAGCCTGCAAGCACTGAAAGAATCAACAATGCTGAAGGAGACTCGGAGCCTCTCTTCAAAGTTATGACAAGTCAGGCACTTGGCAGTTTTCACAATGACCTATATTTTAATATGGGCTATTGGATTATTTCTAAAGAGGCTTCTTAGCCATAAAAGAATTATGCTCATTGGCTGGGCTGTGGCAAAATTACAATTGAATTAAGGATTGAAATAATTTAGGATCCAGCTGGACAAGTTGTCCCTGCGGCTGAGCAGTAACAGATGTATTAAGCATTGGAAATTGCACAGAAAAAAGGTATAATTGATCTAAGGTAACCTCACTACTTTATATTAAATAAATCAATGCTGATAAGCTGAAAGGTTAGGAGCAAGATGCTGAATTGAAGGAAGGTAGACCTGGGAAAAAGCAAATCTAGGTAAAATAAGTTAACTTTTAGGCCCTAAATGTGGTAGGGTCTATGTCCACTTGAGCTCTCTAAGTGCAGTGGCAATGGTTTTCCAAATCAGTAGGAGTGGTGGGGAGTGGTGGGGGACACCAGAGGAAGGGATTCCAAATTGCACATCTTTGCAGAAGTGACAAATTTTGTGAGGAAGCAAAAAAACAAACAAAAGATGAAAAAGGAATTAGCCATCTCTATGTTAATTTGTACACGTACAGTAATTAGTCACCGAAAACCATAGACCACCCCCAGTCCTTGTTCTCATGCTCCTATGTACCTGTATGTGCCACTGCATTTCAGCTCACGGATTGAAAGGAAAATGACAAACACATCACACAGAGCAATTGATGTTTAGGGAGTGCAGTGTGTGTGTTTGTGTGTTAAAGATGTTTTTAAAAAAACACGAGCAAATGGAGTGGTACTGGTGTGGGAGGCTAAAGAATCACAGAATATTAGGGGATGAAACGGAGCTTGAAAAATCACACTCCCCCTGCCAGAGCATGAAGAAAATAACTTTTTTTTTTTTTTTTGCCGGCTATATCTATTCTTTGAAAAGTCAGAGACAAACTTCACGCAGTGAGAGCAACTTCAAGTAAACTCTTGTATGTATTTAATGTATATAGAAGCACTGAAGGATAGTGGAAGACAGGATTTTCCTGTTTTGTTCACTTCTAATTCCTTTTCTGCGTTTCTAGACTAAGCACAAATGGTTTCATAGGCATTGACCTTGTTTTGCAAAGAATGAAAGATAGAGGAAAAAAAAACCCCTTGTGTTATTGCTTTGGGTGTACATATAAAGTGAACTGACGCTTGCATGACCACTGAAACTGAGAAGCAGCAGCACACAGTTTGGCAGAGACAGTTTTTCCTCCACGAGGATGTTGCAGCAGGTTTTGCTGCGCTGTCCCCCGCAGAGCAGGTAAAGCAGGTGCCAGGATGGGCTTGCGTTCGTCCGGCTGGCGGTTCCGGAGTGTCGAGAGAGAACGAGAACCGTGCTTCGGCCTCTGCTTTCTGAGCGGCTCTGCTCTGCTGGCTGAAAGCCTTGAGTGGCTGGCTGGGGGGATACGGTGTGAGCAATTTTCAAGGAAAGGCTGGAAGTGTCTTGTCTTGCCCTGACGCTCCATCTGCTGGTGGTCCCTCGCTGCAGCCTCGGGCAGCGACGGGGGGCTCCAGGGTGTAGGATGCACAGGAGCTGGGGCTCGGGCGCTGAACCTGTGACTACAGAAAGGGCGTTAAGGGAGGCAGGGTCTTGGTCTGTGTGCCTGTTCTCTTGTCAAATTCTATAGATCTCTAAAAAGATGGAAATTAGCCACCTGCTTTCAAAATAAGGAAGACACAGACTTCCTTAATGATGTCACAAATGTGCTGATTTAAAGCACATATTTGAGACCTGTGCGTGGCAATGTTAAGTCAGTCCCAGCTGCAATGCCAAGCAATCGAAGTGTAGGAAATGTTGTCAATAGAATGTTTTAGTGAGGATTTTGCTGTGGCACAAGCGAATGGAGGAGCCAATGTTAGTTCTTCAAATGTGGCTGTGCCTCTTGACATCACTCTGAGAGCCATCCCTCTCACACACCAAGTATCTTCTGTCTCTCTCCCATAACCAGGAATTGAAACTTTTCTAACCAACTCATTCCATGGAGGTTTCCTAAAGCTGACACCAATTTTGCCTGATTGCTGTTTGTCCTGAGCAGACAAGAATCATTGAGGCAAAAGGAAGAGGAATTAAAATGCAGTAATGTCAAAGTTAGATTTCAAGAACTGGTTGTTTCTTTGTTCATTTCAAATAAACGAGCTGAAATGTAACCAGCAGGTAAACACCCAGTCATCCCTTCTTGCTGTGATAATTTAGTTTTCACAATATTGTGAATCAGAGTTTGTTGTTTTCATCTTAGTAAAACATAAGCATAGACATAGTGAACATAAACTTATGTCATTAAAACATATGATGCTACTTTGCCCAGACAAAGCATCAGTGTTTTGTTTAGGTACTGGCAGGAGTTATGGTACCAGAAGTTTAATCCATGAGACACATTATATGCTACCGGAAATAAGGAGAGTTCAGATATATTCCTAGTATTGAAAAGTCTGGTTTTCTTCGTGAAGATTTTCATGTTGCATTCTCTTGGTGTCAGAGTTAAGATGAGAGGGTGTATAATTCCTCACAGTCAAGATCAAAAATTAACATTCATTGGAAAATGTATGGTGGGGAAGTTTGGTAGACTCACCTCTATATGGTCATTGGCAAGTTTGCTGCTGTTTCTGAGAGAATCTTGTGATTTATTTGGTATCAGAGTCTAGAACTCAGTTGTGATATGAAGTCTGCAGTGAACTTCATCCTGTGCTTATGCAGTTAGAGACGGGGTAGAAGATTATGGTGGCAACAGATTAGAGGAGAAGGAGAAGAGATAAAATAAGCGGTGGCTCAGATTATGCTGTAGAAGAGATCATCTGTGCAGAGTCAGATCCTCTGAACGATAATTCTTACCTTCACTGTAGACTGAGGATACATCTGCAGACTATACCATCTCTGTTCGACCTGCAATCCATCTTCTGGGTTGCTTAACGCTGGCATAATTGCTCTTCTGAGACACGTTAGAGTGCATAGTTTGTAACGTTCCTAGGAGGGATCATGGTGGCAAGTACGGTCACACTGGGAATCCACATTGGTGGCTGGAGTCCCATTGTACTTCATGAGGTATGAGGGGAACTTTCCAGATAAGAAGAGCTGACAGCAGTGCAATTTTTTCCTTAGGGAACACCTGTATTTTTCTTCTCCCCATTCTCTATCCCACTGGTGGTCTCGTGTATCCCTTGTTAGTCTGTATAACCTCAGCCAAAGTGTTCTGCCAACCTTCCCTGTGCCTGCAGTGTGGATTTTCCAGGTTCGGGCACAGCTAATATGACTGTGCACTGGAAAGGCAAAGCAAGTTGCTATGCAGCTTATCTCCAGGCATGGCAGAACACTGTGCTGTGTGCCCGCCTACCCTTCATCTGTCCTGTGCCTCTGCTGAGCTGCAGCTGCTGTTCTTTTAGGATCTGGGTACAGAATGGGAACCCAGATGACATGGGAATGGAAGGAGACCTGGGCCTGCCTTCACTGCCTAAGGGGAGGAATTGGGACAATGCAAATACAGTCACTCTTTTGGCCATAGAGAGGAACTCAGAAAAAAAATAGCACAGGGTGGATCAGCAGTGCCTGCTCCAAAAGAATCTCCCACAGGAGGGAATCTGTAAAGAGAATCTGAGAGACTGCCAGCCCCAGGGAGTGCCTGACAGTGATGCTGGGTTGGGACAGAGCTGGGGGGGGGGGGGTTTGGTGGATGGTGTGGTCTGGTGCAGATGAGCTGCTGTACTGCAGCTCCTCAAAGATCCTCCACCTTTATGGGTGGGCCCAGGATGTCAGGCTTGCCCAGACCTCACAATATGTAGAGTATTTTCATAATGTCCCACTTTCTGAATTCATGTGATTCTCTTCAAACACAGCTTCTTCCATTCAGGAGTGAAAAGATACACTTCAGGCTCATGAGCTTGAAAATGTGAACCACATGGGTTCAAAGCCAGAAGGCTAATAAAAGTAAATGCCTTAGAGTTTGGGTATTTTTTTGAAGAAAAACAAAGATTAATTTAGGGGGAGTTTTTACTGCGTTTTTTAATATATTTCAGAGATAGAAACAACTTAAGTCTCTTCCTGTGTATTCAGGGAGACATCAAGATACATCCCATTCTGCAAGTCTGCCATGGTAGAATGAGGCATGAGGAAGCAAATGGGATCAGACTAATTACATGATGTTCTACTTAAAAAGAGCTGACTTAAAAAGAGCTGAAGAGAGAAAATAAGAAGATAGAACCAAATTAAGTCAATATGGTCAATAACTTCATCAGGGAGGGGGCTACTGAAGGCAAAACTATTTATATTTAACTACACCTGGGTCACTTACTAGTTCATCTGCTGCTTTTGGTTCTATAATTGCTGCAGTTGTCTTCAGCTCCCTTTGCTTAGGCCTTTAGCCCCCACAGTTCTTGATCGATGTGTCTGTAAGGAGGTGTAAGCAGGGTTTAATGCAGCACCAGCAAGCACTTCAGGATTCTCTTCCTCAATAAATTGATCATTAATAATGACTGCTGATTCCCACAATATTTGTCATATCCTTTTCCCTATTTTCTTTTACCCTCATTCTTGTTTCCTCTCTGCAAAACTTTGTTGCGATCCCTGCTGTGGGTGAGTCTCTGCAGCTCCTACCCCAAGAAGGAGAAAATGGGTCAGAGCTACAAAAGCAGCAGCAGGGCACAGTTGGCTTCCTGGAACAACTGTGAGGCCAGGAACAGAGAAGTGCTGGAAGCTTCAAGCTGTCTTTCTGTGCTATAATGACACAGCTCTGATGGCACACTAATTCATTTTTTTTTGCATTTAGGAACCACTAAGGCAGGATTGATGCTTCCTCAACTGGGCCAGTTCATTATCATACAATGTAATTATCTGATTCTGGTATACAGTTTGAAGAACCTGTCTTCTGGGGCCTGTTTCTTGGCAGATCTACCTGATAATGCAGCATCCAAAATGTGTTTTAAAGGGTTAGATTGCCGTGCAAAACAAGTTATTATTTGTGTTTTGGTGGGGTTTGGGGCCCTGTTGTGATCGGCTCTGTAAAATGTCTAACATAAGGCCAATCCAAGACCTAAAGACTCCCAGGTTTCTTTAAAAAAAACCAAACAGATAAGAATATGTAATAGGGCTCAAGTCAAAATCACTACATTTTGGAAGGAATTTGGATGTAAATTGGAGCCTGACAGCTCCGCAGGGTTTATAATTTAAAATGCCAAGCAAAACTGTGGTTGGAGCCTTACCATGTCAATGCTGACATTAAGGTCAGGCTGCCTTACTGGGGTTGATAAAGGCTTTCTTCCCTCTTGTTTAATAATGTATTTCCTCTTGGAGGAAAACTGTAGTGGTAAAACTCAGCAAAGCCAACAATGTGGCTCATAAACAAATTCATTTCCTTCTTCAAACATTGTTTCATTCAAGAGCAATACATTCAAAATGCCTTTTAGCACAGGGTCTTTAATTGATTCCTTTTGCAGGGATGGAGCAGACATTCTTTGAGTCTCCCTTGAAGTTTGCTGAATTTGTTAAAATCTGCTGTGTTATCTCCTGTTGGGAATGCATCCTTCCCTGAATTGCCATAAGGGAGAGACCATGATCACGTGCTTGATGTATGACTTGGAGTTTCATAGGAAAACTCCACACATTAGTTTTTAATGGTGACCATTTGCCTGTACTATGTAAAAAAGAAGGGAAAAAAATGCCCTTAACATTATTTAGAAAGATGCAGTTGAGTTCCAGGATTGTTTAATGATTTTTAAAACATGTATCAGTCTCTGAGAAAGCTTCAGCTGTTCTGCTTCTCCCAGAAACTTAGTCAGGCCCAGGGAAGGGATAGGATGGCAATTGCATTTCTTTAACATTAGGCATAGCTTTTGCTGCACTTCTTGATTCACTAATATTTTTTGTTTGTTTGCCTTTTTTCACACATGTGATGTACAGATGTGATTTGAATACTCTTTTCTTTTGGGTTTAGTTTGTGGTTTGTGGGGTTTTTTTTGGTTTGTTGGTTTTTTGTGTGTGTGTTTTGGTTGGTTGGTTGGTTTTTTTTAGACTATGCAGTCTCTCTGCCTCCAGTTAGTAAGGGTATTTATTTGAAATGCAACTGTTTCTGTGGTATTTCCAGTGTTCAATGTTCTGTGCAGAGAGGAGACAGAAATAGAGTGAAGGTGAGGGTGAAGCAATACCATCAAAATGATTTTGTGGCTTAAGACTGAGCACTGACTAAATCTGGGAGGAGTAAGCACCCTTTTGGGAATGTTCCAGCAATTAAAAGAACTAAGTTCAGTTTACTGTTCTCCAGAAGCTAATGACATTCAGATTGCTAGTTGCCAGACACACACTGAAGTCATGCCATTAAAGTTACCTTGACTTTAGCATGAACATTGCCTGGAGGAGCATTAACATTTCCTTGAAGGCTGTGGTTTAGGTTACTGGTTTATATTCCCTCCTTTTTTGGATAGTTTGGGTTTTAAACCCAAATATTTATAGCCAATTAAGGAGGAGGGGGCATGCCACGTGAGCACAGCCATATGGCAGGAGTAGCAAGTACGGCTAAAGCTGTGGAAGATGGGCTGTGGTGTAACCCAGGCCTGAGTGTGTTCAGTGAAAACTGTTTTATTCATGGGGTGCTGTCTCATGGTGAGTGGATTCAGGGAAAATCTATGCTGGCTTCTGAACCATTTATCAGTTAATGAGAAACTGAATTTATAATGAGTATGGTGCTAAATATTGGCTAGTTTTGATAGAAGCTCATAAGCAAGAAGAGACTGGAGCAAAGTATGGCACTGTGAAAATTTTCCTTCACCCAACCCCAAACAACAAAAGAATTGAGTAAAAGTTGTTTTTATGAGGGAAAAACCTCTACACATGGAGACCTGCCTTGTGAGCTGGCACCAACTCAGCAGCAGTAACAAGTGAGTGTGTTACTGTGCTGTATAAATGAGATGAGCATCCATCCTCCTGCATAAAGGAGGCTTTGAGCAGAGAAAATCCACAGGCTTTGTTGCAGTGGGTGGCAAACTCCTTCCATTATCCCCATAGCAATGCTGACCCCAGATTACTGGGTGCACTGCTGTTAGCCAAAAGGGCTGGGTCATGCTGCTGCAGTGCCTCTAGTTGCAGTTGCCTCATTACCAGGATGAGAGTTGTCCTTCCACCAGCTGCCTGGCTCCTCCTCGGTCTTCACTCTGGTGCAGAGGTGTGGGAAGAGTGGCTTGTGCTTTCTTACCAGTTCTGTGCTTAGCTCCCCCACAGAGCTTATTTTCACTATTAAAATGGAGCTAGTAAGGATTTTCTTCTCTTCTGTCACAACTTCTTTGTGTCCTATACTTGGTTGGGCTGTGTTTTCTGAAGAAACAGATTAAAAATGTATTATAATGATACTTGGTCCTCTAAACTCTAGGTGGCTTTTGGAAAATGGTACTTCAGGCACAAAGGCATCTTTGAGGCTTAAACAACATAACCTTCTGTCTCTGGGTGCTTCCACACAGCATTTATCTAGAGATCAAGGTACATTTTTACCTATTTGAGATGCTTCCTCTGAACTTACTGCTTCTGAAGAAATAAAAAAGAGCTTTTGATTATTTTTTTTAATCATTTCCCACTGTCTGAAAGTGGGTACCACTAGTGGGTCACAGGCATCTGGCTAGTAGCAGACTTCTAACCCAAAAGGAATATTCTTATTTGGCAGTTCATTTCACCACTAAAGACACAAGCTCTGGTATTCTAGTAACCGAAGACTCCACATGTGTATGTGTTTTGTTCCTGATTTAGTTTGGGTGACCTGATAGCAATAGTGCTGTTTTAAGGAGATAAGAGATGCAAATCTTACCATCCTGGCTTTGTTATAGTTAGGGCTGAATCTGAAACAATTGCCAAAGTGGTTTATTTACTAATGGTTTTAATTAAGAGGCATCACCAAAATAAATGTGTTTGGTTTTGCTCTATCAGTAACATCTAGTACGCAGAGCTCTGTGAGCTGAAATCTATGTAGATGGTTAAACAACTTAATAGCATTGAGTTATTTCATATTTTCTCAGAAGATGGTGAGGTACCCTGATGGGTAGGCCTGATGTAGGGTCAGAAAAGGATTGGAATATATCTTTTGTCCAGGAATAGCGTGGGAACCTAAGTATTTTAAAGAAAGGAGTGAAATAGATAATATTTAGTGCATTTATAGCACAAATTACTTTTGGAGAAGCATCCAGTGATTCAGTTGGGGTTGAATTGCTCTGCCTTAGTGTTAAAGGACAGACAGTGGCTGAAGGACACTTCTAGCTGTCTTCATTTTGTGTGGCTGCTGTGATAGATTCCCAAGAGGCTTCAGCACTTTCTAAGGAGGGAATGCATTGTCCTTGTCACAGCAACGGTCTTTTCTGGGGTACACTGTGACATCCTTTTTGTGGATGTGTTTGTCACTGTGCTGCACAAGAGATGTGTGTGTAATGAATCCAGTGGAAATAAACATTGTTTTCCCCCTTATGAATATTTGATCTATGATTTATTTATCCACCCTGACTTGGACTAATAGCATGTCAAATGCTGCCTGTTTGTTTTCCTGTTGACATATTTCTATCAGCAATGTCTTCTGTATTATGGACAGGAAAAATATTAGCAGACTTATAAAACAATAGCTTAACGAGACCAGTTCTTTGATGTAAACTAGATGGACTCCACTTGGGAAAAATAATAAGAGATTAGGTGGACGGGAGGGTTTTTTGTCTACTGTGAAATTGTTCACATTAGGCTGGAAGAAGAGTAAATTGAGACTGCCTGACTCCACCAGAAGGTCAGACACTGACTGGTGCTGGCAGGCTGGTGTCAGCTAGGGCAGAGTTTGTCTCTATTACCCCTGGGTAACTGTATGGAGACTTAGGATATCTTTCTTCTGCACCTTAGCATGCATCAAGTCATGATGGAAATAATCAGGCTTGATAACGCTGAAAATACTAGTGACAGCAAGCAAGTCAGGTGGCTGCAGGTAATATGTGCAAGTTGACAGGGAAAAAGATGCTAAGAATCTAAATGCACCATCTTGCCATATACGCATGCTCAATCCATGCTTTCCATGATCTGAAGCTGACTTTACCTTCTCACATCTGGGAAAAAAACATCAGTGAGAGTGTTTAAGCAAAGAATGCCAAATTGGATGACTGGGTTTGGGACACTCTGAGCACTCATGGGTAATTAATGTAATCAGGAGTCGGAACTCTTGTATTTCTACCTCTGCTGCGCTGATACCCTCCTGTGTAACTTTTGGCAAGGTAGTTGCTTTCCTTTTGCCTTGTCTATTTATAAGTTGTTAAATATCCAGGAAAGGTAGAAACCCTTAGGGGTTCAATGGCTGTTTCTTCTGCTAGAGCTGTGAAGTCCATCATAATAACATTAATGGAGAGTTTGTCAAAGGTGTCTCTTATTACTTGTTGTCTGAAGGGCTGGTTCTCTTTGATCCACAGCCTATCTTGTTAACTAAAAGAGAAGTTTCCACTATAACAAGCATAGACTTTTGCCTTTAAAATTGGCAAAGGTGGAATGAATGGCTCCTGCTCATATTTATCTCAAAGACTGTTCCAGGCTTACTGTAGCTTCGAGTTTATATAAGTTCAAACCTGTGCTGAAATTGCAGAGGTGAAAATGCTGCTGCTTCTCTCTTCCTGGTGTGTACTGACAGTAGATTGTTCTGCTTACAAGACAGGCTGTAATGAAGTAACTTTAGGGAGGTTGGCATGCTTTCATTCAAAAGACCAGTGTACAAAATCTAAACATTCAAAATGATTTCTGCTTTGAATGGCTGGAGTAGTTCATGGCTGGTTATCTCCCATTTCAAAGACTTCCTGCATTGAGGAAAACAGCTTTCCTAAAAGCTGCTGGCAGTTCTGGTATGACTCCTCCTAGGCTCCTATACTTTTTCCTGTTCATTTCTTTTTTACGTTTTAAGAAAACATTTTGAATTTTCCTGCAATCTTTGATATCAGGAGATACAAGCAGAAACACAGACTTGCATATCTAATTGTGCACTTGGTCTTATCTTTGTCTGCAAGGCTGATGTTTACCTTTGAAAAGGAAATCACTCTTTTTGAACAATTATAGCCTCTAAGCTTTCATCATGTATCTCTAATTTGTAGTGCTTTGCTTTAGTGCACTGGCAGATGCTTAGTGAAGGCTTAGGAAAATAATGT
The DNA here is from genome assembly GCA_025447755.1 of Corythornis vintsioides. Taxonomy (NCBI): domain Eukaryota; kingdom Metazoa; phylum Chordata; class Aves; order Coraciiformes; family Alcedinidae; genus Corythornis; species Corythornis vintsioides. The sequence goes on along the minus strand of JAOEGS010021769.1, from coordinate 33,945 downwards.
CCTTAACAAAGGGGAATTAATTAAAAAAAATTTTTTTTAGAAGAAAGTTCTTTTTAACAATAATCTGAGATGATCAAAATGTTTTTGATAAACTGTCTTTTATATTCAGTGAGTATAAAGCTAAGATACTGTAGTAGGTAGAACAGCAGTTGCAGGAAGAGAGTTGGGGAAGCTGGTTAAGGATCAGTTCTTTAAAGAGGCTGTAGGGCTTGCAGCTCATCAGTAGCTGTATGTGAATGGGCAGTGCTGTGTGGTTTTAGAAAAGCCAAGCTTTATGTTGGATGTGTGGTTTTAGAAAAGCCAAGCCTTATGCTGGATGTGTAAGAGCAACAATATTGCCTGCAAACTATGGAAAGAAATGTTTCTAGTCTACCAAGGAATGACAGGGCTGGAGCTGAAGCACTACATCCACAGAACCAAAATGGATATAATTGGTAGTACAGAAAGTGCAGCCTGTGAGGAAAGAAAGGTTTTGCTTTTTGCCTGAAGAAAGCAGGCTGGGAGATGCAGGAGCGAGACAGGCATGATGACAGGCTCTGGATATAGCTATATACATAGTTACCTTGCAGAGAAACAGAAATTAATCAGTCCTCTTTGAACAAGATCCAGAGACTTCAGGTGTGGAAGTATTCAGGTTAGACTGTGAGGAAGTGGAAGCTGTCAGCAGTCGGCTGGTCGGGGTGGTGAGGTTGTGAGTGTGAGCTCTTCCCCACGGAGACCTTCGGGGGCAGGTTTCACCTAAGGAATTCTCACCTCTGCAAACCAATTGTATTTGCTGGCTTTAGAGGAAGGGAATGGCTTTTTGCATGTGTTTATTGCGTGTTCTTGCTAATGCCAAATTAACAATGAAAAATAAACCAAGTAACATTCTCAGGATGCCTCAGTTTTGCTTGCAATTCCTAGAAAATATAATGGTATAATGTTGTCATATGCCTCTGAAGCTGTGGTTGTTAGAGAATATCTTAAACTAAGAGGACGGCACAATAAATGAAAACTTGCATAAAAGTTACTAAATTGAGGTATTTTTTCCTTTCTGTGGGTGGTGCAATTCTTACTGCCATTAGGTGGTAAATTAGCAGTGGAATTTTTTTTCCTGTTTTCTAATTATTAGTATTATTTTGTGATTTAAAGAAGTGCAGAGTATCTGATTGATGCCCAAAGGATTAAGCACACGCTGAGGTGCTTAGCAGAAGATGGGTCCTTAAATGCCCCTTTTGTATTTCCTTTGTCATGGCACTAAACCTGCTGCACTTCTTGAACTTTATCTGAGTAAGTGCTGCATACTGTATTTATATCAGACACATTTTTTTGTTTGCATTTTGGCTTTATGAAATGTCAGAATCAATCTTATACTAATGAAATGTCCAAATTTCATCTCCGCTATGAACATAGCTGCTAATCCTGTAAGATGTTTACTTTCTGCCTCTTGGGCTATGTATAGTAACAGAGAGTCTGCCAACTTAAGCACTGCTGACAAACGTCTCCCTGCTGTTAGTCAGTCTAATAAATGCTATTTCATTGAGTAAAGATTTAAAATTAATTAATTAAATGTCATTAAAATCCCTTGCAACCTTTGACAAATTTTCTTTCACCGCAGGTCAGGAGAAGTAGCTACCTGAATGCTGTCTAAGTACCCCTGAATCCACCCAATTCAGTAATTTTTATGCTTTAATCTTACAATTTATTAACTTTAGTGATTGTGGAATACAGCTTTTGGTGGTAGCTGGCTGTATTTTGGGCAGAAACATGGAGGGAGAAAGTAGACAGGAAAGGCAGGATGTTTTGAGGGATGCAAAACTGATTGAAAAAATGTAAGCCTAAGGCCACTCAGAAGAGACTCTGGACTTCCTAGCAAATCACACCAGGTGTAACTACAACCTCCCAAACTCTTCACAGTTTTTCCTGTGGCATTCTCAAAGTGAGAGGTATGTAATCCTCAGTATGAAATCTTGGGCTGCTTTGCTTGGTGAAGCCTGTGGTCAAACAGTTCACAAGCAGACTGTCCACAGAGGAATGTGGGTGTTTATGCTGTGACACTTTTTACATTTAGTATCTAAGCATCAGGCTCTGATTTTCCACATTTGTGCATTCCGAGTAGCCCTTGGCACTTACACAAACACCACCAGAAGCCTGTTCAGGCAGAATGGTGTGTTTTTGTGTGCTGGCATTGTGCCTGAGGTATTGCCCAGGAACAGGGCTCTGGTGTGCTGACCACCATAGCAAAACAATGTCAACAAGTATTTTTCGGACTTCTGATGCCCAGGGAACACTTTGGTTGCAGAGAATTGCTAGATGTCAGTGGGTAACAGATGTGGCCAAGCAGCCCTTGGCCTGTGCAGCAGCCTAATCATTAGAGCTGTCACACAACATCACCCATCTTTGGACTCCCAGGGCTCTTAGTCCTGCCAGGTTCTTGAAAGGGGTTGAACAAGCAGAGCATGAAGCTGTCTTGCAAAGTTTTGTTTGCAAACCATTTGGGAATCACCAAACTTATTTCTTCCCCATGGTATGGAGCAAGCTAACGAGGAAGAGGAGGTAACACCCACAGGAACATTGTGGGAGTATGATTTGGCACCTAAATTGTTCTGATGTCAAGTACAAAATCTCAGAAGCAGTAACCACTGCCTGTCTTGGTATTGTCTGTCTGACAATACTCAGCTATTGCTGTGAAAACAGGATATCCATAGTTCTGCTGATGGTCAGCAACTGGCCAGGAATAATGTGATTTTGACAGTTGAGGACCAGAGCTTATAGCAGTATAATTTAATGTGAATCCTGTATATGTTACCTCTATTTCTGCATTTATTTAGGCAGTGCCACTGATACAGAAAAGGAAGTACAAATACAGTTTTAATTTTTTTAGATCTTTCCCTCAGAAATCAGCCTCTGGTGTGGCCACTGGAGTCTCTGTTGATTCACCTTCCTTAAACAAATGAATTGGGATTTACAGTGTTAATAGTTTCCTCGTTCCAGGGTGAGCAAGGAAGCTGCACTTTTCTAGGTGACCCGCCATTGTCTTTTATGTGTTCAGAAACAGGGGTCTACCTTTAAGAAATGTAAATGAAGTGTATTCAAAGTGTAAGTACACAGTTATCAGAAAATATAAAAATCTACAGTCCATGGGCCTCTGCTCTGGAGAATTAGTTGTGTTTTCCTCTTGCAATAGACTTCTCCTTGTCTGAATTTCACTCTTGTTAAGATTGCTGGAGTTTCTATATACTTTACAGTGCCTTATTTTGGTGTCTGTGAAGGATCAAATCAATTTTATAGCATGACAGAGAAGTATCGATTAAAAAAATGATGTTTCCTGTGGTGACATGGGGCCAAATATACTTTTTGACTAGCTCTACTGTGTAGGACTCAAAATGATCCTTAAGCAGCCCATAGACTTCAGAACTTGCATGTTGGGAAGTCTCGGGCAGAGAGGTGTTATCCTCAAAGCCTGACTGAGAAACATTTTCTGTGTAGTATTTTTAACCTCCTTCTGTTGAGTTCCTGCTCTGCACTTAATGTAATGCCCGTTTATTGCAGACTGCTTTTAGTTTGGGCCTTTAAGAGCTCCCTTAGGCACAATGATGCCTAGAAATAAATGTATTCCCTTCCCGCACATCAAGCAGATGTGTGTATATTGAGTTAGTGTCTCTAACGTTTAGCTGACTTTTCTCATAGTTGAATCACTGCTGCATACCAAACCCATTTGTGGCTTTTCCTCCTCAAACTGTTGGGAGATGTAGATTTATTTACACAATATTTTAGTCTTTAATTGCAAAGCACTTGTGTGATCTGAAGGTGTTTATAAAATTGCAAGTCCTAAATGTGGTTTGCTATTGGGCAGCACAGTGCTCCAGTTGTTGAGTGTGGCTGGATTCAACAGGAGCATGCATAAGGCACCCTCAAAGTGGATGCCTGTCATTTCTGCCCACCCATCTTTTTCTTACTGGTTGGAATAAAAGTTGAAAAGATTATTGCTAGTTGACAAGCTGAGGACTTTGGTTAACAAGTCTGGTGAAAGTGTCCCTGCTAAGGTTATTACCATGGATTCCAGCTACCTACAGACATGTTACAGGGTTAACTTCTGTTTCTCATTCTCCAAAGTGAAAGAAAATCCTCATGTTCATATTACACAAAGCCAAGATTGTTACTTCTCACTGTGGTTGAGGTAACTTTACCTGTAAATGGTGATGCCTTATTTTCCTTTGGAAACCAGAAGTATCTCTCCACATACCTGTATATCTTCTCTGTATCATATCCCCTCTTGTTGAGGCAGTCAACAGAAATAATTCTTTGGAAGAGCATCAATCCTGTCCTACTTTTCTAGCCTTACCATGAAGAAAAGTACCATCACAATCAGAACTGAAAAAATAATCTTCAGTTTGCATTGTGTTTACTGAGGTAAAACATCCTGGAAATTCTCTGCCCCTTAAGGGAGTCCCCTTCCCACCATACTAAAAAGATTTAGTTGCTCAAGTGAAGTCTTTTAAAAATATAGATTTATTTTAAGCACATGAAACATTGGGATAGGCACAACTGTAAACACAGAAAGATTAAACATAGAAAGGAGCTTGCAGCCAGACAATGCAAGCAGTAACTTAGAGGCAGAGGTTACATTTCACATCTGAAAACCTGCTGAAAATTGGTTATTTTTGGTGCTAGACATTCTAGACTTTTCTCATCTTAGTTTTATTTTGAAAATATCCTGTTACTCCACTCCTTCCAAGTTTTTATTTAGAAGTATTTGCATAAATATCTATATATTTTAAATACTGTATAAAGTGCATTCAGATGAAGGGTGGAAAGAGGTAAAGGCCAATTTCCAGTGCACTAGAGGGGACTGAGGCAAAACATACTTAAACCATGTACTAGAAAGAGCTTGGTTTTTAATTGAACCCTAAGAACACATTGAGAAATGGCACAGTAATGCAAACATGGTTTGTAAGAGACAACTTTAGAGTAGATACTAACTACTAGAACTATGGCTTAACAGCATATTAGCCTTTTAAGTTCTGGAGAGCAAGGTCACATTTCTCTATTGATAATTACTAGAATAAAAATATGCTGAAGTTTGAAATGTTCATTCTAATGTGATCCTGAACAGTTGTTACTGTAAACAACATTCTGTCTATTTTTAACTAGCCCATTAATTCTTCGGTCTTTTTTTTGTTTGCATTTTCCTGGAGACTGTGAGCTGCTATCTTGGACTTCCAATTAGGTTTTTGTTGATCAAAGTGCAGCCATTTCCATCTTTAACTAGCCTTTAAGACTAAAGCTGTTTCTCTTACCATCAGTGAATCAGCACGTATTGTTCAGAAGCTTAGGCTTTATAGTTCACAAGTAGTTAAGAGAAATCTAAGGACAGATAAAAAAACCCAGCAGCTTCAGCCGGCTTCTTGTAGCTCATTTCTGTCTCTCAGAGACTCGAGAAAGGCAAAAGAATACTGCAAATTAGAACTCTGGCATCATTTTTTTTCAACCCTTAAGACATATTGGGAATGTAGAGAAATTGAGCAACACCAAAAATTCCACTTTTTTTTTACACAAGTGGACTTCTCAGTCTCCTTTTAGAGAGGCCACTGCATTGCTAGAGCCTCTTAACCCTCTTAGCACATCTGTCACTTTCGTGCAAGCATGAAATTAGAAAACAGTGAACATGACCCATATTGTGATACAGCCATCAAGAACAAGATAGCTAAAGTGATTTTTCCCTTCCACTCCAACAAAAATAACTTCTCCTGATATGAAAGGTAAAAAAAACCCCACTTTTTTTTGTAAATGGTAACTTTCTTTGCTAATTTATATCAGCTGTACTTATGAATAGCTAGGGAAAAAAGATCCTGTAGAATTCAAGAGCTGAAATCTTTACCTCTTCTTAGTCATCCTTTTTGTCAGAGGTACTTGAGTTATCCTCTTCACTGCCTTCAGGACAGACTTTATTTCTTGCAATTGGTATTGTTTCTGAGACTGGCACTGTACTTCTAACTGGACTCTGTTTGACTTCAGGTGACTCAATCTCATCCTCCTCCAACATATCTAACTGGTATCTCTGTAGGTCTAGGTATGTAGTAAACAACTTGGCATATTCTGGATGCTTGAGTGCAAAGTCCTTGAACTCATCTGAAAAATACCAACCCCACAGATAATACAGTGCAGCAACAGAATCAAAGAAAACTTCAGTGCCTGCTCCTTTCACTGAAGCAGATCTGCAGTTACTGCCCTCTGAAGGGTCTCGGTTGTATCACACAAAGCACCGATGTCTGTACAGTTTTCCCCAGATACTGGAGGGGAGAACCATCAGACAATTTCAGGAAGAGAAAAGGTAGGAAACTCTCACCATCAGTGTGGCTATTGGAGTGCTCTTTATTACAGAAGGACATTACTTACCATAGGACAGCTTCCCGGTTTCATCTGCATCTATTTCTTTAAAGAGCACAGAAACATCCAGGTCTGGCACCCCCAGAGCTGACTGAATGATAGAAGCAAACTCATTTTCTGTTATAGTGCCATCCTCATCCATGTCAAAGAGCTGCAAAGATACCACAAGTAGCAATACTTTAGTACCAGTTTGCCTATGAACCTTCTATGTGCTTCATCCCCCTGCATCAGGTTTCTAGCAATGAGGTGATCTGAAAACAGTGCTTAGGATTTGATGAGACTGGCTGCAGCTCAGCTCATTTCTCTTTGTAAAAGATTTTAAGTATTTTCTCTGCAATAAGACTAAGGAGACACTTAGGAAAGCAATGTACATCCTATAGCTGGGTTTAGAATATTCTCTAACGGAAAGACTATGTAACAAACCTACAACAACAAACCAACCTTGCAGCATTAGTTCAGTAATAAAATTTCTTCAAAATTAACAAAATCAAAACATAAACAAAGGTTTGTCAGTTATCACTCTGAGCTATGCTGTTTACTGGATTCATCAGGTGTATACTGGAACATCTTTGGTTTTAATCTTCATTAATTATAGCATCTGAGTTTATGCTCTGACTCAGAATCCCTAAATTTGCAATGTGTGGACTGTCAGCCACTAAGGAACTGTTGGAATTAACAAGGAATTTTGGTGACTGGAGGGCATGCAGTAGATGTACACTAATCATCCCACCCTTCCCAGCACAGTGACAGTAAGCATCTGCTAGGAATCCAACCTCTTGAGAAATACAAGGGATGAATGGCTACAATCCCTAAATACTTGCTACAGGCAAACTTTCCCCTTGTGAAGCAAGTGCATTTAGTGGCAGAGGAAACAGGTAGCAAAAGGAAAACCATAGTTCCATTTCAGACTGAGACAGGCTTTTAAAAACTGAACCAGCCATTTCCCATGGAAGCTGGGAATTAAATTACTAGTATTATAATCAGCATACCTGTTAAAATACTGAATAGTCTAGAAAACAAAGCAATGAAACAGCAAGAATAGCTGCTAGGCTTGTCTCTTCACAGGAATCTGTAGTGATAAAATATCCCTGAAAAAGCACAAGTCACTCTGAACAGCTGTAGTGGTTATTTGTAAAGCAGCCAGTAGATATAATGGATTGCTATAAAAATCCTGGTACTTCCTGAGTACACATCAGTACTAAAATGTATCTAATTTAAGATGAACGTGATCCTTGTCTTAATATATTGTTCATTATGGTTCATAAGAACAAATTAGTGGATAAAATAACCGAATCTGTGTCAAAGACCTATTAAAAAATGAAGTCACTCAAGCATTTTCAGGGAGTTACAACCTGTGCATCCCTGGTCACATATTAACCTGCTTGTACTTGAGATCTGAAAGGAGCTCCTGCTCCTTGACTACTTGTCACTATAGTACAAGCCAGTAGATGCCTTTAGATGCAGTCCAGTTTTGGATGTGCCAGTCATTCTGATTTTATTCTTTCTCTCTCCTCTTTGTTAACAACATGACTCTGCTGAGCACTTGATTCACAAGAGGATATTGCTCCATCTATTGTCTAGTTGTGACACTAGAGACTCACAGCACAAAAAACCTCAGGCAAAAAATCCACAAGTGCTGCTGAATCATTTTTTGAGTTAGGCTGCCAAGTGACATATTTATTAGTGCCTTCACATGGCTTTTGAAACCCTTTTCTACCAAGCTATTCCTGCAGTTCTCCCCATTCCCTTCACATTCTAAATGTCAATTGGTTTAAGAGTATTATTCCCATTTGCATAACAGATTGAAGAGATAAACTTATGATTTGAAAGCAAACAGCTTTACAGTCAGTCTTGATTTGTCAGGTTTGTAGAGTTACACTAAATAGAACTTGCCTTAAATGCCATCCGAATAGTCTCTTCTGTGTTGGCTGGGTTACAAAGAATAGACAAACCAATTACATATTCTCTGAAGTCGATGGTGCCGTCTCCATTCTGTAACCAAAATATGCATGGCAGTAGTTAGTTAATATTGCAAATTACTTTAAAGGCTCTTTTATAAAATCAACTCTAAAATGTGCACCAAGACAGTTTACAATGCTAGAGGTATTTGTTCTTCCTGGAAAAAGTACTAACAGCTCACTAAATGTTTGTAATCCTAGGGCTGAAGTGGGACTATGTGTATTTTCAATAGCTAGAAATTCGGTATCAGTTCCTATCTTAACATCCAAACAAAACCAGCACCACTGCAAACAAGCACTTGCTGTAGTTTTTGTATAAGAACACAGCTGTGTTTGCAGCCTATGCACCCAAGAATATTTTAAAGAAGCAACATGTGATGTGAGCTCAGATTCTCTAAATAGCACAGCAGAACATCAATATTTAGACATTTGTATTTATGAAATAATATAACCATAGTGTAACCTCAACAACCCTCCATTTCTTTAAGGTAACTAGTTTTATGCTAATAATTTAACTTCAGCATGCTATGGTAACTATAGTTTTCTTAGTTTTTTAATATAATACAGTAAATCTTATACTCTGGGAAACAAAGTTTGTGTTGTCATAAGCAGTCTCCATTTAGAATCGTACAAGAGTGCAGATGCAGCCAATAAAATCTAAAGTTCTACTGCCTCAGAAGTTTTTTCTCACTATGTAAGGCAATGGGAAAAATCAAGAGTGTTTGTGCCCTACTCATCTATGTTTAGCTAAGTAAGTCCTGAGTCACTTATAGAGCTGCTACCATGACCTACAGCTGGACCATTTGGGGAGGAACTGCAGATGCACCTATTGTGTTAATATCCAGGCTCATCATGTAAGAGGCTGTTGCTGTAACTCCAGAGTTTCAACATGTAAGTTCTAACTAGTCAGAAAGGGAAGTTCTGAACCAAATCCCGTAGGATGGTGCTCACCTGAAGGAATCAATCTCCTTCATGCTAATTTTTCTATTGCTTAGAGCCCAGATGCCACTGTGGATAACTGCATTTTCACTAAAGAACTAACTGGGCAAGGGGTGAATGCTATTAGGAAGGAACTGATCTCTTTCATCACAGTTTGGACCATTATGAATACTTTTACTGTTTCTGTCATCCAGCTTCATATTAAAGTTTAGTAGGAAAAAAGTCTGGGCAAAATTTTAAGTTACTATTTCCTAAGTTTCAAGTCAAAGGCTTCTGCAAGTATATCAGGGAGGAGACTTCAGCATTTGGAAAACACTATTTGCCAAGTGTAACTGCAAGATTCAGAAATCAAAGCTATGGAAAGTTAGAGACAAAGCCAACTCAGAGTACAGCATTAGCATTCAGATGCCCTTCAGGTATTGTGTGGTATTTCTTAGTCACTGATGTTTCCCTGGGGAAGGGCACGTGAATTCTTACATCTGAATACTTAGTCTACTTAATTCATCCTTTCACATTCCAGTCACTTAGCACACACCCTAGACAATTTTCTTTTAAATCAGCAGAGCCCTGCTGAGCAATCTGCCCTGTTACATTGCTGTACAAGAGCCGTTTTAATCAACGATGTAATCCTTAATTCAAAGAAATGTACCTTTGACAGTTCATGTTACTCCTTTTTCTTTTACTCAAAAGTTGACATATCAGAAGTGTGTAACTAGCTTGAGTGAGTTGCTGCACCTTGATCCAATTCAGCTTTGAGAGCCAGAGGTTGATTTTGGCTGGCTGGCTGCTAGGTGACTGCATTATTACAGGGAGCTTCTTTAAATATAAGTTTAGCATTTGAATTTGTTTTCATTACAATGAGAAAAGACTAGTTAATTGAATTGTACGAAGGGGAAAAAGGCTGTAAAAGTAACCTTATGTAAGTCTTCAATTTTGTCCTGGCCAGCAGGTAGAACTGACAGTAACACCCAGGTTTTGCTTTAGCAGACAAGCATGAAAAAGTTGAAGTAGGAAGGAAATGAAATACGATTATGTAAATTAATTGGTCATTATTATTGCAACTCTCCTGTTTTTCCCCCTGTAAGAAATAACTGCACGATTCTCTTTAATAGCAGCAATTGCCTTCAGGCAGAAATAGCTTTATTCCAATAATGTCAACAAATGCTGACAAATCAGAATGGTAACATCAACACCAAACTTGGGAGCTTTTAATAAAATAGTTATATACAAGCTACATAAGTGAAGAAATAACTAAGGTTTGACTCTTCAACATATTCCCTTACTTCAAAGTCTAGAGTCTTCCAGGCCAAGCTTGTTCTTCCCTGCCATGACTTCACGAATACATAGTCAGCTGCAGCCAGTCTTCAATGTTCATTTTGATCTGTCCATCTCCATCTTGGTCCAGGGACTTGAAGGCCCGGAACATGCTGTCCAGCCGTACCAGGCAGCTAATGAAGCTGTTGAAATCCAGGCTCCCGTCGTCGCCGGCGTATCTGCGCCCGATTACCTGGCAGAGCTGGTGGTTCAGATGGAACCCTGCAGCCTTCAAGGCGCTCGGCAGCTGAGCCTGCCCAACGGTGCCCGTTTGATTGGTATCGCACTGCTTGTATACACACTGCCACTTCTTGATGTTGTTCCACAGGTACTTAAACTCTTCAAAGCCCAGTGTGCCATTTGTATCGCTGTCCATAAGGGCTACCATGCTGCGGCATGTGTCTAAGCTGAAGCCATCTGTCTTCAGGTCTTGATGTCTGGAAACTACTTTGTTCAGGATGTCCCTTAGCTCTGTGGCAGACACTTCCATATCATCTCCAGCCAGCTGGGCAAAAAGGTGACGAAACTGTCTGATCTCCTCACTCTCATGAGCTTCCACGTTTGTAAAATGATTGCGAGGAGGTGGAGCTGGCTCTGGATTATACTGAGCTGCTGCTTCACTTATAAGATTGACGAGACCTCCAACAAATCCTCCAATATTCCCTCCACGTCCATCTCCTGTTAGGAGACCTCCAAGGCCGTGTGCAAGGTTCCCTCTGTGACCACTGCCACTTCCTCCACTCAGCAAAGCTTTAGCGAGAAACATTGTGAAGGTTTTATGAAGGGAGTTACTCAGAGATCCGGTGCTTCTGTAGCTCTTGGAAGCTGTATTGTCTCTGAGATGGGTGTGGGCAAAACACAGCTTATCTGCCTGCTTAGAATTCACCATGTCTGTGCATGTCTCCAGCTGCCAGTTATCTCCAGTCTCAGTAGCTTCTGTCAATTGTAGATACGCCTCTATTTCTTTTTAATTATCTGCTTTGTTAGCTTCATGTGATTTGAGGAATCTTTTTAGAATAAAAACAAACCACCAACAATGAGGTTGAAAGCCACAGAGCAGAAGTCTCAAAATACCTGTGCTCATAGGTGTTTTCTTCAATTGAAGCAATTTGAAAAAAGCCCTGCTGATCGGCATGACTCTTTTTCAGTTACCTCCTTAAAGATGACTGCAGCACAAGCTTACCAGAGTCTTGTCTGCTCTTGCAGTCTACTTGCACTGCAGCACATGTTCACTGCCTAGGAGTAAGATGATTGATTCTATGATGTGCTCTAGTCACTGATGCTTCTTCTGGTCTAGTCAGAATGGTTCACCCACAGAGCAGTTTTCTCATTTTCAGATAGAATTAGAACATGGGAGAGATCACCACTGACTATGGGAGAAAGCCTGAATTATCAGATGAACACCTCACCTCCTTTATGGCTGGAGATCGCCGAGAGGAGTCCTTGCAGAGGACCCTGATAGCACCCTTCAAAAACACAGCAGGACCATACTCTCTAGTCAGCTTTGATCTGCCTTAGGTTATCTACATCTGTTAATTAAGCTGTCAGAGTGTACATAAACTCAGAATCTGGGGTAGGCAGAAGGAAAAACTCAGCCATTATCAGCATGAAGATTATATCTGATGGTGGTGCAGCCAAATTGTATCAAGAGATGTCTTATCTTACAAGCTACAAACTTACCAACCCTTTTCCATTGAAACTTAAGAAGGAAACTGTAAGAGTCACCTATCTTGCCTACGGGAATTACTAAGAAGCGTCTACTGAGCTAGACATAATGATTTAAATAGGCTTTTGGAATGTGTTTTATAACAAAACATTGTCAACAAGTCAGTTCACCAACTACTCACCCTGTCAAACAGCAGAAACAGCTCTTTAAGGACATCTGAAATAGGCAGCTTCAAGTACTCTGCAAACTCCTCAATTCCAATTCTTCCCCCTTTGGAAGCGCTTGCAATAGCAGCAAAGGTATCCAACTGCTCCCTGACATGATTCCATTTTAGGCTATGCAAACATGAGAGAGAGGAGATATTTCTATACAGCAGATCTTGGACAGATGGAATTTCAGTAGGAATTATTACAGTGTTCAGAGACAAAAAATAGCCAGAGCAAGTATGTACAGCATTAGAAATGCTGTACTTCCAATGCGGCATTTTTTATCAAAGAGGTAATTAAGGACTTAATATTAAAAGCAGGCAGTTCTGTCCTTCGGTGTATCAGACTTCCTTAGAGTAACTTCCCAAACCTACAGTAATCTGTCCAGTGACTAGGCTAATCTAGCAGAGGGCTTTTCATTACCCTAAACTCAAGTTCAGCATTATTTTGCTGAGTATCTTTAACAGAACAGAATAGATCTCAGCTCTGTGACAACCTCTCTACCCAAACACTAGTATCAGTACAGTCTGAGTAGCTGATCTCTCTGAGAAATACAGCACTGCACCTCAGTAAGAATAATTAGGATTGCCATGTAACTATTAAAGATTGTTCCAGACAGAGTTCTATAAATGGATACATGCAACATAGGTGTTAAGATTCACTGTGCACATCCTTCGTATTGGACCACAGCCATGTCGGGTTATTTCATAGAGTCACTCTATGATTAAGTGGTTCAGTCCTCAAATTCCACTGTTTGTGTAATACATCTGCACAGTACAACTAAGAATGGTAAGCCATGGGCTGAGATCTCAGGCTGGAAAGAAGGTTTTAATCCCTCCTACCGCACACTGCCTGTGCATCTCTACAAAAAGAACTTAAATTGGGTTCCAAGATTATCATCAGGTGCCAAAAATAGGTACTGCTTTACTCTTCTCGCTTTTTGGTGAGATAAATTAATAAAGAATTAGAAAAATGCATTTTTCCTCTTCCAGTACTGCCCACAAAAATTACTTGGAAATAGTTCTTACTGAGATTTTCCTCATCTCTGTTTTCCATGTAGTTTAAGTATGTAAATACACCGTATTACATATGGCCAATTCAGTTGTCAGGTATTTATCCTTCTGTAGATGGTTATCAGCACCCGCAGCGCTGCCGTAATTACGCTACCAACAGCTACACTGCCTTACTTGAGTTTCTTGCTAATTTTGGTGAACTCCACCAGCCCAGCCTCCATGGGTAAAGTCAGCTGTCCTGCTGAAATCATCAGTCTGCAGTCTTCAAAAGTGTGATCAGTGACTGGCACATTCAAAGCACTGAAATAAAATTATTGACAAAGAAAAATCAATTTCTTATTTTAAAATGACTTTGAGCTTCCTGTTTCCCCTCTCTGTCTCCATTTGGCTTTAATGCTCATACACAAAACAAATGATTGTTCATTCATGCACTGCTGCCAGTAGGATAAAGCAATACATACCACTTTCTGAAACTGTACTGTGAAACTATGTTATGGTAGCATCATGATGTTTCAAGATTTACAGTCTTGTAAATGCAGCTTAGTAGCCCTGGAGAACTAACTACCCACTTACTCTTAGCAAGAGAACAAGGGAGCAATTTATTCCAGCTTTTTGTGACTCGATTGACTATGTTCCAGTTTAAGACAAGTGTCTTTATGCACTATGTAAAAACAATCAGGGTGTTTAAGTACAGGAATTTGACACGTTTTAGTTAAACTCTAGAGAAATTCCTATATATAGTACCTGGGACTTTACTAAGTCATACTTTATGGCTAGGATATATATAGAATTTCTGGATATAAAAGTTTTCAAAGGTTTTTATTTGTGACTGATTACATACATTGCCATGGTTTGTCGTACTCTGTTGGCAAAAAGAATGGGATCGTTCTTTTCTTCCTCAGTAGGAACATGAACAGGCAGAAACTGAAAGAGATGAGTTATCCATTCAATTCAGTAGCAACATGAACAGTTTCTTGTTATTACATGGAATGGGGGAAAAACAGGAGAAAAAAAAAATGAACCATGCAATGAAGGAACTGGACACTAGAGGTCTCAACCACCTTAGAAACCATTCTTGCTCATCAGCCCTAGCCACACAACTGAGATTTAGTCCAAAAGTGCCTCTTCAAGATTGGTAGGAGTTGCTTTAATATAAAAAAAATCAAAAACCTCAAAAAGAGGAAGTATAATTACTGATCAAGTTAAATGCCACATTGGTAAGAATGTGAGTCTGAACACTGTTACACTCTTCAAAGATCTTATAGAAATAATCCTGCAGTAAGTCTGTGTAAAATTGTTCATGTTTTTAAATACACACTACAGTCCTACCTCACACCTGTTAATTGTATTCATCAGCTTGTGTCTGATAAGATTCCTGTAAACTTTTCCTCCATGATAAACATGTTAAGGAATCTTAGTTCTGAACCATAAGTAGAGCACTAACCAGATACATGTACTCTTAAAATTTTGCAACTCTGCACAGAGAGAAAAAAACCTAACAAAACACCCCCTTCTCCTCCCAGACCTAGAAAACACCTCAGATACCTGAATGGCAGCACATTCATTGTGTGGATTTATTCAATGTTAATATGTTAGAAGTTGAAGTAGCATTACACTAAAATGAATTATCTAACATGGCATGGATCAGCATCTGTTTGTTTGCGAAGTAGAGAGTGTGGAGGAGTATTTTGTTCTTTTTGCTTCAGTGTGCAGGGTTTGTTTACAGCTCTGTTCACTGGGCCTTTTCTCAGTTATTTTTTATAAATTGTCTGTGTTCTGCTACCCCATGATCTTGCCCTTAAATCCTACAATACAGCAATTCTAGAGTAAGCATAAGGCATTGGTCATGGTTCATTGGGAGACAGTTGCTAGTTAAGTGTCAGTATGGTTTTTCAGTTTCTGCAGTTGCTGGTGATGCACTAATATCATGGTAACTGTCCTGTATAAATGCAAGTTGTCCTGAACAGCCTTTTCATGTTTGCTTTTAAGGAACGTTGCCTCTTTATGATTTAAACCAGTAAGATTATGGAATTGGTTTTCTGTCAAATAGCTGTAACGCTTTTCTGTTCATAGCTAGATCTTTCCTCCCATGTACGGACAGGAGAGGGTCTAACTGTTCATGTTGCCAGCTCTGTTCAAGGTTTTTTATGTGTCCCTGCTTATGATAACTCCCATTCAAAAGTCATGTAACGCTTAAATCAAGAAGCACAGGCACACTGTACAGACACAGAGAACTGTGTCATCACTGGGTGAGGTGAAGTAGTAACTCTGAGAAGTTTATGCAAACATGTGTCATGGTCTTGAAAGTGGTCATTGCATCATTTGATGCTGAGGTCTTAGACAGCAACCTCAGTTTCTGGCAGGTTAAACACCACCTCCATCCCCTTCAAAGAATCCACCTACAATTATTCATAAAACCAGATTGCCAGAAACCACAGCTAGGGATGAAGAATTGAGGTGGGGTGGCATGCATGATGTCACAACCCCCAGCTCTTATCTGGTGAAGACTAGTAAATATACCATCCCTGTCAAATTGCAGTTCTGTAAGGAAAAGTCTCCACAGCTCTTTCAGTAGCAGAAATACTCCTCTGATCTGCTTTTGATCCAGTCTCTTTTCTTACAGAATTTGCTATATGCCTTCTCAATGCTATATGCATTTGAATGTTGACTCTGACAGGGAGCAGTTAGAATGTATGTACTGTTATTATGAAGTGTGTATGTTCTTTCAGTTGTAATTGATCTTTGTGCTGTGCAGCTGATTTGAATGATCAAGGGAACCCATTCATTATGCAGAGTTCTGTACAAGTACTAGAGTCCTTAAGTAAGCTCTTAGTTGCAGAACCCATTTAAAGTTCAGTCTGGGAATGTGCTGAGGAAGACAAGGATACTCTGAAGGTAGTAGGAAAATGAGAAGGTGGGGAAAAAGAAGTTATCTTTAACAGAGCATATTATAATTCTTGTGTTTAACATCTTTTACAATACCTTAAAAATAAAGGCATTTCTGGCAGCTTTCTTTGAGGAACTCACCAGATTAAGTGGTACATAGATTTAGATTTGTTGGTCATATTTATTGCTGACTGATTCTGTTGTTCTTTCCAGGGCATTTGTTTATTGTTCACTAACAGTGACTAATAATGTGAATCATGCATTTATATTGAAGTGTAAATTCCCTGATTGCTGTATCTTACTACAAAATAATTTCTAATTCTTACCTCGACTTCTACTCTTGTGAAGAGCTGACACGCTGTCATTAGGCACAGTTCTTTTCTGTAAGCAAAGAGAAAGAAAAATAAGTTTTCTTATTTGAAACTAAAGTATTTGCATGTCAATAGATATAACTTTTTAAGGCATTGACAAAGACACAGCCAATATTGGGTGAGGTTTTTAAATGTCTTGCAGTTAAGTTCACTGAAACATTGCTTTTGATTTTTTTTCTACAGGGCTTGTGCAAGCCCTGCTGCTTGCTCACTGGGCAAGCACCTTGTTGTCTGTTGTCATGCATATTAAAAATACTATACAGTTCTTTGCCCAGCAAAATGTGTGTATGTTACTTTAAAGATGGGAATATATACTAATTTTAGATCTTAAGAGCTTTGATTCTGAGAGGTAGCTTTGCTTTATCTTTTATTCTCTCAACTGCAAAATAGGACAAGCAACTTCTTTCCACAGAACAGGAAGCAAGGATCTGTGGTATTTACTAGCCATTTTGCAAAATACAGTCATGTTGGCACAAACGTATTAAGGAAGCATCAGTATATTTGGGAACTGCAGTGTCACAGAGTCACAAATTTTAATATCAACAGGTAGGGGGAGGAAGAAACTCCACAGGAAGAAAAGCACTAGCACTTCCACTTCTGCCCTGTTCTTTTCAATGTGATTTTTAAGCAGAAATGCACATTTGCTCTTTAAATCAGGTAAATTAGAAAACCTTCAAGCAATCTTTTTTTTTCCTGTTCTTGTTTTGGACAAAATTAAAAAAAAAAAAAGAAAAAAAAAAAGACAGAGAGAAAAGGAAGGAAAATAACTAAGGAATCCTTTCTACTTTCTGCTGGAATCCACTCTTAACACTTGATTTTCTAAAAGATAACATTAGTTATTCCTCCCAGTGAGGCCCAAAAGTAAGAAAGCAGTAGTAGGTGAAAGCAGAAGTTGGGTCAGGAGGTTTCTGAGATGACTGGTACTGTCCCATCCTGGCCTCAATGCCCAGGATGTTTTACAAAGAGTGTGACAGTTCTGCATTTTGTGATCTGCAGGTTTGTGTTGGGATGTTCTTCAGTTCCAGTTAATTTTATTAAGAATCTCTAGATTCCAACCCATCCATCCCTTCTCTTCCCATGACTTTTCCAAGTTCTTCATTTAATCTTCTCCCAGATTTCGATTTGAGCCTTCATCATCCAGCCACCAGGCTTAGAGCATTTCTCCATTTTCAGGGAATGGGCAGCCTCCTCCCTTCCACAGAAGCAACTCTGATTTCATTTCTTTCTTCATCTCTTCCTACACCATCTCAAAATTGAAGGCATAGCTCCTTTTCAGTCTTCCAGCATAAATTCTTCTTAGGGGAAATCTGTAGCATGCTACTGAATTAGCAGTGTTCACTACTCTCAGTATGCTGATAACTCTAACAGCAGAAATAATAAGAGAAAAAACTTTTTGGGGAAGCGAGACATTTTCCTGTAGGCCAGCTCTGATGATGTCCATTCTGTGAGTGTGCTGGTGCTGCTAACTAATCATTGTTGAACAGTTGCTCCTGACCTGCTCCACTAGTTCAGAAATGGCTCAAAATTAATTACCTTCAAAATTTTAGTCACTTAATAAATCAGTACTACTCTAATTAGATATGCTACATGCTCCATGTTAAAACGTGGTATATGGATTCTGCAAATCCACACTTTAATGAGTGTTTATAAGGTAAAAAGTACTTTATAGACATTTTCATTGCAGCCATAAAGGGGTTTTAAGAGTTTAATGAAATATTTTTAGCATAGTACAAGGCCACCTGTATTGAAAAAGAAGCACAGATCCACTGCCTAACTGGATTATTGAGATATTTTTCATTATTTCAATGTCAGATAACATATATAGCCTCTTCATAGGGATCTCAAAACAATTATTTTGTTGAATCAGGCAAAAAAAACCCAAAACATAAAGAAGTATCCTATATGTTTGAATGGGGAAAGATGAGGAAAATAAATACTGTTTTGCTTATCTTCTCTTTCTTACATGACTTCAAATAAGATGAAGGAATGAATAAACAGAGGGGCGAAAGTAACATTTATGTTTTCTTGTCTGTATACCATGTAGGCAACTGTAAATGTCTATGGATTTTGGTACCTATGATTTTTTTCCCAAAGAAGAAGAATTTCAGTTCTTTCTTTTGCTCTAGTGTAACTTAAAACATATAGGAAAAAATTAAAACAGTGACAGAGCTGGCAATAATGCTTGCTCATTTGCAAATCCTTTCTCTGGCCATTCAGATGTGAGCTCTGCTGCATGACAGCATTAGCCCCAGGTACTCCCCCCACATAAGAACAGATCTAGAACAACATGTGTCTTGGCTGAGCTGACTCTCTTTGGCAGACTTTTCTGGGGGAAATTCTGTATGTAATTTTCAGTAGGGTTATGAAACTTACAATGAATAGCCCTGCCATGTCCAGGTCACTGTATCCTAAGGAAAAAATAAAACACAGAAATGTATGACAAAACCAGATGAAAGCTGGAAAGCAGATAAGTTACAATTTATAAGAGGCAACAGTTTAGTAACTAAAGCAGATGATTCAGTCCTGTAGTGAAAATAAAATGAAGGTGGCAAGGCAACTAAGATTCCTTGCCTTAAAACATTGGACTTTTGATAATATCAACAATTAGGAATATTCTTACAGTTACTTAGATATTTAAAATCATTAATTTTGATCCATCCAACAAAAGTAGGGAAAAAAATCTACTTTTTCAGAGGACTTCCCAAGTCCCTTTGAAAGGCACCCTCAAAATATGTTTGATTTACTTTTTAAGGGTATCTTTGCATAGGTAATCTATCATACATTTTTGCTTTGCTTTTTTTTTTTTTTTATTATTCTGTTTATGACTTCTTTATATATAATTTTAAAAATGTATACTGTATATCTTTAAATCCTATCAGTGAGATGCAATATTGATCCCCTTTAGTGGTTCACTTCAGTTTTGAAATTGATCTGTAAAAGGCTTTTACAAAGGAATCTTTGTAAATAACAATAGCAATAACTTGTTTTTAATCTTAAAAACTATTAGGAACAGTTTGTGCTTTTCTGGATTTGTTGGATGACTAGGTAATTAAAAAAACCCCTTAAGTTGCTAGACTCATGTCCCAGCGCTGCCCCTGGTTGTGAAGCAGACGTGTCTGTACCCCTATACTTGGCAGAAAGTGTAAATGTTTAGTCAGGAGAACAAGGGAAAACATCTGCAAAGCTGCCTCCTGAGGTACCTGAAGGGACAATTTTGGAGGTACTGCATAGTTCAGGTTTGCTTTTGTTCAGAAACTCTGTGAACGCCTTTGCAGTAGGGGTATTTTGAGCTCAAACAAAAAATGATGACTAGTAGGGAAGTTGTCTGCATTTTAGTCTTCAGAGGACAGGCTCTGTGGCTTTGCAGGAAGTTTCTGACTTCCGCTGCGATGCTTCCCTGGGCTCTTCTGCTGAAACTGCAGCTAAGAAGCCCAGCACGGAGTGTTTCACAATCCCAAAAGCAACTACACCGTGGCGAGGCTTCGGAAGCCTGCCTGCTTCCAGGAGCAATCCAATGAGAAAGCTCAGGACAACAGATCCTTCAGCAACGGTGCAAAGTATTTATCATAGGTACTATCTAAACCAGGATTGTGACTTCCAGATTACTAGTTAGTAACAGAAGAATGATTTGCTTACCAGCTTGTTGGGGTATCGGAGCAACACAGGTTGTACAGGGACTCTGGGAACAAAGGCACCTGCAACCACAAATTAGAGTGGTTTTGAAGTGATTAATGTAAAACATGGTATCTGGAAGGAAAAGTTTTTAAAAGGCAAAAATAATGGAACGTGCTCTTTCTGATGTGGGTTAGTTTGTAGTTTGTTGTGGTTTTGTTTTGGTGGTGTTGTTTTTGGGGGCATTGTATTGGGTTGTTTTTTTTGTTTTTTTGTTTTTTTTTTTTTTTTATCAGCCGCACAACTAGCAGGATGTCAGGACAGAAAAGGGTTAGGGTCTATTTCAAGAAACCTGCCTAAGATTCCTAGACTGTTTCTGTGTATTATCTCCCAATTGGCATTCATTCAAAGGATTAGATGTTCCAAAGGCTATTGAGCATTTCCTGAAACCTTCTCTGTTCTGGTAATCTTCATAAGGATCTAGGCATGTAATACTGGTTTTGTCATTTTGCTACCCACAACACTGTAAAACAGTAAGAAAGGAGAGCAACAAGGCTTTACCTGAAGTGCAGCACAACAATCTAATGATCAGTGATGCTATCGTTTATCTTTCTGTGTTAAAACTTATCTATTGACCTGCCTTGCTAAGCAGTACCCAGAGAGATTTCATAACGTGTTTGCTAAGTCTTGAATGGAAAAATTTACAGGAATCTAAGATGGCACGACTGTAATTTGTGCTAAAAGAACACTGTAAGTAGCATTTCATTTGATAGTTCACCTCATGATAATTACAGTTGAGTTTCTGGGTTAATAATTTAGATTAAAACTGTACCCAGAAAAAAACCCAACCAATTAATGTATACATCACAGGTATTTCGCACCTGACAAAATACCAAAATCAGAAAAGTAAATGGACTGGTATAAAATAGTAGCTTTAGTGCCACTGAAACTTGGCTTATTTAAGTCATTACTACAATTATGTTGTGGATTATGTATATGCAGAAGTACAGGCTTTACTAGAACTATTAAATTTATATTTCACACATTATTTTCCAAAACCAATGTGAGAAAATCTCTCACCTTGTTTAAACGTTATCAGGCAAGACCGGTTTGTGCAGGTGCCTTCTGGGAAAATCAGTAGCTTGGATTTAAAGAGAAAGAAATATATAAACACACATTTAATAGGAAGACTGTTATTTAGGATCAGTTACATAAATGCAGACTTCTTATGCTAGCTCTGTAACATGTTACACTTTATCACAAGAATATAATTACTGTTTCAAAAGGAAATGAGCAGATAAGTGAAGGATGCCTGCATTAATATTAACCTGATCCATCTGCATTTTGAAACAAATGCTTTGTAAGAGTGGAGTTCTGGGGAAAGGCCTTTTTCAGTTCAGAATAAGGTACAAAAGAATTTCACTGGAAAAGTTCATTGTGGGTACTGATATGAGAATTGTTCCTCTGCTGTGTGTATAAACATGGAGAGTCTGAGCTGAGAGAAGTACAGATGGAATGGAGTGTTCACAGGCACAGATGTGATCAACACGAGTGAGATGCTGGCTGTGATGAGGTCACAGCTTGAAGGGTAGCCACAAAAGGCAAGAGAGAGCAAGTGCATCTGTGAGCTCTGAAGGCATTACACACCACTACACAGCCTCTGAACCTGAATGACTCACACTCAGAAGGCCTCTAAATTATTGTCTGAAAGATGCTGGATTACATGCACAGTCAGCTGCAGTGTAACACACTAAATCTAGCCCCCTATGGAATTCAAGGAAGCTTTGTGGTTTTCATATCACCACAGGATCATAAGTAGCATTCCAAAATAAACTACACCCAAGTACTGGTCTAGATCAAAAGAGTGTTCAAGGTGTGCTCCCACTTCATTCTGGATGAATTCAGGGACAGATGAAAGAGGTGACACCCAGGAGACACAGGCTGTTTGAAGTTATGATGGAGACAGCTGCACATTGCCATTTAGTTAGTCCTTGACTGTACATTCCATGATAAGAAATTGTTTTCTGGTGTTACGGACGCAAAAATGGGGATGTTTCTGCTTAGCATATGTGATAAGTCACAGAAAACATATAATTGACTGACCAAAGAGTTGTGATCACTCCCTCCTTACCCTTTGTTTTGGTACAGGCTTGGGACAAGCACTAATCAGAATCTCCTGCTATTAATAAGCACAAGTGCTGCCAGGCCTGTTTTGTTTTGGTTTGAGGAGGAGGGAACAAGGAATCCAGCTACTCTTTTTTTTCTATAGTGCTGAAATAATCCATCCCAGGCACTCTGAAAAGGGTATGACGGACATCATCTTGTGGTGAAGTTCCTCAAAAAAGCCCCAACAATAGTAGGAGGAAGGTGTGACCATGGCACTGGACTAGCAATTTACCCAGTGACACCCCCAGTTGTACTGCTGACTCAGTCCTGGAGATTCCCGGATTTCTTGACTCATAGACTGCCTGAATTTTAACTGACTTATTTGTTGTGCAAAACTTTTTCTGGGCACCAGCCTCTCATCTTCCTTTGCTACCAGTCATATACTCGAGAGCTCTCTTCACCTTCATACAACAACAGAATCCTGCTCAGCTAGGCACTGATGATAATGATGACATATGGTGAACATAAACACATGATGGAAGAGCAGCAGTGTATCTATTACCTGTGGCCACTGGCCTTCTGATAACGCCCGCTTAGTGATCTCCGTGACCGTGTTCTTCCGTGAATCGGGGTCTTGACGAGAAACTGACACAGGCTGAAGGGAACTTAAAATTGCTGTAAGAGATACAACTTTCTATTTGTCTTATACTGGTGCATGGAAAACACAGGGGTTCAAGGCACTGTTGTAGCAATATTTTAAGAGAAGATAAATATACTATCAGTTAGTTTATGTACAAACACACCCTGCTCTGCTGTCTCCTGAGATGTTTTGAGTTACTGTAGAGACAGCAGAAAGTCTACATCTGACTCTAGTAATAAAGCAAGCAAGGATTCTTTTTGTGCCAAAAAGAGGAGAAAATAAGTGAAGCATGAGTCATCTGATCTTTTCCATTCTCTTTATTTCTTAAGTAACTTCTTTTTTATTCTCTTCCACTTTGACTCCTATTAAAAATGCATCTGTAACAGTGCCTGCAAGTTTAAACTTAGAAATATAGTGTTTTTTCCAGATTGCTGTAGTTTGGGTCTGTTTTGACATAGCCTTCACTAATCTGTGTTCTACATTTGTGGTCCAAGCTATTGGAAGACAGCAGTCCCAACAGATTTCTCAAGCTCCCTACTAAGAGCATTTTAAGAGAATGCTTCTAGCCTGAGCAGTTACAAAACAAACTTTCAGTTATAAAGCAAATCTGAAGTTACGCTCTTTTCAGATCTGAAATATACTTTTACACCTTTTGACCAATTCAGAAAGATAACTTGTCCCAGGGGTTTTGCTGAACATAATGTGTCAATATCTTGGGAACCTAAAGAATTTAAAAAGTCTGCCCTAAATCACTTTCAGAGATAAGATTTTTGGCCTCATGTCAAAATTGCTGGCTTCTAACATTTTATAGTTTCATAAATACTTACTGCCAAATACTGGAGCTGACAGGTTCTCTGCTCTAGTCACTATTGATGGCATTCCAGTTAGGGCAGAAATAATGGCATCAAAAAAGCTTGAATGAGGAGCTGCAACAAATATTGGGGCTTCCAGGAGACTTGCTATTTTCCCTTTTACTTTAACTTGGAAGCCCATTACGAAAAACAAGGTACGAGTTATGCCTGAGAGGGTTGTCTGGATCATCCTCCTTGAAAACAGAAACACAAAAATATAATCCATCTCACAGTATTTGTCTTGTAATTTAAAAGAAAAGCCCATGACTGTCTTCCTAGTTCTCACCAGCACTGGGGTCAGGCACAGGGTGGCTATACTGCTCACCGGCAGAGTGTAGGGCTAAAGGAGAAGTAGAACTGGAGAAGGAAACATTGACTTTTTCTGTTGAAAGCAGATGATGATAATTTTAAAGATAAGCTAATAAATAGCCCCTTGATAAGCCCTCTTCCCAGTTATGCTGTTTCTCTTGCCATATTTTATAGCATTGTAGTGTAACACTTTTGTGAGTGGCAGGTGGGTAATAAGCAGGTTCAGTGTCCTTTTTGTAAGAACTTAGGTAATCCTGATACTGTTCTTTTACTGTCTGTTTTAAACAAGTAAGATGAAATGAGTGTTCCCTCAGTAGGGCACCTTCACGGGTCTCCCCATAATCTTTCAGCCTTGTTGGAGTTCCCTCCCTCTGTCTCCTCCTGTGTGTACAGCCACAGTGCATCACAGCTAGAAGGGAGCTTCATTAACCTGAGGTCAGAAGCTGAACCCAGAACCCACAGAGGCAGCTGTGAAATTCCTTCAAGAGCAACATAACTAAGAGAGGAGCTGTCAAAGATGATTTTGTCATTAGTTACGTCACAGCAGAAATTACAAAGGCTACACAGAAACTCAGCTTAACGTTACCAGATACTTTTCTTGATTAGTTCCTTTTCTCTAATATTCCTATTAGTATTATTATTCAAGTCCTGTTGTATAAACAGAAAAACCCTGTAAAAGCAGTACAGAGTTTACACAAATACTGGTCACTTCTTACCTCCTCCACCCCTTAAGCGGTACAGATGCTTTTCCAGGGTGGCGGAAAGTTGCGATGGATGCGAACAGCCACGCCAGCAGCAGGAGCACTGCAATGCACAGGGCACGCGCAGGTAGCAAAACAATCCCCTGAAGAACAGTCTGGAAAAAAAAGAGGGGAAAAAACTCTTAAGAAATAGTACCAACAGGAATGACACTGTCATCTGTGTCATTACATTGTATAGACTTGAACTACTGCTGTGGGATTTCCTAAGGAAAAGATTAATGGCACCAGGGTTCATATGGGGAAGTCAGTCATTCACAGGATTTCATTTTCACTTTTTGAGTTCCCATTTCAGGTAGAACTGGAACATGTGAGTATTTGAGGTTTTGGCTTGGATGTCCTTAGAGAGGGTAAACAGAGTTTGCTGGCTTTTGTTTGAACTTAGATTTGGCCTGCAGAATACAAGAGGCTGCCCAGCTGATAGGTATCTCCACTGCAGAGTTGCCTATCACTAACTAACTCCCTGTCTGGAAATCAAGTGGGATCGTTAGGATGACTAAAATGTACTCTTGCCCTTTCAAAATGACAAATCTGTGCTGAGTCACACTGCTGCAAGTGACCCTCGCTACTGCTGCTAGTAGTGCATACACAACTGCCTTTCCCTTAGTTGGGACTTAAGCAAAATTTTCAGTACAACCAAATGTGTGTTTTAAGGCAAAGGTTCAGCCTTTACAGTGCTCTTGAAGCTGCTGAAGATGGCTCTTGACTCTTTCCCCTCTGAAAATTTTTTTTTCTGAATTTCCAGTTTGCTTACTGCTTTTAGTAGACATATACAGCACAACCCTTGTGATTATGAACTTGTTGTCTCCTGTTTGAAGTATCTCTTCTGTGCAAAGACCTCCTTGAATTTTTTCGAATAATTTGGGAAAGCTTAGCTGTCTTTCCTCCCCACAACCAGGAAACTGTTACTAGCTTGCTTTAACTTGAAGCAAAACGACTGAGAGAGTTCTGCTACATACAGTCATAGCCAAGCTAGGTAGCAAAACCTGTCCAAAACTGATCCAAGCCTGCTCACTGCTTCTTCAGTTCTTTATACATGTTTGTAAGGGGACTGGAAGGAAGGACGAACACTAACATGCCCTGGTTGCAAATAATCTTTGGATATCATGCCCAGCTCCCCCTTAGGAATTTTTATTTTGTGTTCTTTTCTTGCACAGCTCCAGGAAACAGTTGTAACAGCACAAGGTTGTTTACAAGCAGCTGTGGTGCAGGGTGGAATTCTTAATTGTTTTACCCCAGTAAATTAGGTTAGAAACTGTATCCTGAAGGTTGTCCTTTATAGAACAACACAGCACTTGAGCAAGCACAGGGCTGAGAGGTGGAGAATCATAGCCTTGCATTCCTGCTTCAACACCCTTTGGCACCTAGTCCAGCTCAGCTACCACTCAGGGATGAGATCAGCTCTGTCTGCACAAACATGCACAAAGCAGCACACACCCAAGCAGCACTGTAACTTCTGAATGCTATTTGGACTATGCTTCTAGAAGTCCCTCAAACCTTGTATGTAAGTGCATCATCTGACAGCTCCACCAGTTCCAAACTATGGCAGAAGTCACTAAAGAACAGTTATACTAGTTTAACTGTCTTATAAGCTTATTATTTTTCATGCTTTACTATTTTTTATTAAAATCTACAAACTGAACAGCAATGTTCCTCTCTCAAAATCAGTCTTAGCTCTTCAGCAATGGCTACTTACTGTACAGAGCAAGGCTTTCAATAATAAGTTTTATAAAATAGTTTGAAACTTAGAAATGATCTATGATTACTAACTAACACTGTGGAATTTAATTTACCTATTTAACAAGGAGCAAGTGTTTGTAGTACATGTAGAATATAACCATCTTTGAGTATTATTTATCCAATTTTTTTATGTAGTGGGTTGGTTTTAATTTTCCTTTCATCAGTGTGGTCTTTTCTCTCCTCAACAAATCCTTCCATCTTCATGTAATTGTCCTCTGATCAATATTCAGGAGAGACTCTGGTGTCTGTCTCTAAATCCTATGATACTGATGAGGATTAACAGGAATTTAGGGCCTTTGGGACTCAGCTCTGTGTTACAAAAGGCACAGTGACAACAGATCAAATGTGATATCAGATACACTAAGGACTGCTCTGGATCACAGATACAGGTTCAGTAGCTGGGCATGAGAGATTTAGCCCTGGAGATCTACTGCTCCCACACTCATTGTTGCCAGATGGGGCGAATCCAAAGAAGTCAAGTAGCAAGTTAAACCAACCAAGACTCCTTATCTCCCCAAATCCAATATGTCTTTTTTTTTCCTCCATATGAGTCCTCTTATACTATGGTCTATAGTCCCAGTTCAAAATTTCAGATGCATTTAGTTATCCAGGATGGGCAGCATAAGCAAAAATCAGTATTTTGGAACTTACTGTAACTTTTTATTATTATTATTAAAAAATGCACTGACCTACAATGAAAATAAAGGATCCAATAGCAAAAGGAAAACACTCCTTGCCTCAAAACATTAATAAATTCATTAATCTATTTTAGGCATATGTGCAGGTGGTACTGATCTGCTGATGCAAGCTATTGCCTTTCTAGGTCACTGTGTAATGAGGCACAGTTGATTTCTGCTCCATCAGCTGCAAAGCAGGGTAAGAAAAGGACAGAAAAGAGGAAGGTCAAGGTAGGCTAGAAAAGAAAAAGTACAGGAGAAGAAGATACAGAAGAAATTAGAGGTTCAAAGATTAGCAACTACTGAGTAGGATCAGACCCACTCCAGCTTCTGTATAGAGTGAGCACAAAGATAGAATAATTCTGAGTCACCAGAAGAACCTTTTCCCACATTTGGAATCAATGGCAGGCTTGCAACCGAGTAGCCTGGCGCTGCAGCTGCTAAGACACCCCAGCAGCCCCTGCAGTCCAGGTCACTCTCCCCCCTGCTGACCAAGCCCTGAGCAATACCCAGGATTACACTGGTGCTGATGTCAGGAACTGGGCAAAGGGAAAAGCTCTGCCAGGAAGTTTGGTTGCTTGTATCTGAGCATAGGGTTAAACACAATGCTTTTAGCACGCTGGCTGTGCCATCACATAGTTCACCATTACAGAAATCCATGGAGCAGCTCTTCTGAATATGTGTGGAATCTATAAAAGTGGAATATAGTAACGACTTCATTAGTATTTGTGCTCTGCAGGTACAGTTTGGAATTAGAAGGCAAGTGAGTAATTAGGATGAACAGAACTAAAACTAAAAAAAAATGTCCCAACAAAGAATTGCAGTCAGCTTCAGTCAGGGGATGGAAACCTCCATCAACTGAATGACTGTTTTAAAATTTAGAATTTTAGAACTGAACAACTGTTTGAGAATCTTGTTTGGCACATGCACATGTTTAGTATATCACATCAGATGCTTGTTGTGTACATTCTAAAAAAGACAAAAATCTCCGTGGCTGGTAAACTATCAGCAATAAAAGGACAGGCAACAATTTTTAAGGTTTTCTCACTTCACTTCTCAGTCTGGTTACTGCCTATTTTTATATTTGAAGAGGAATGAAATGCCAACAACTGGCTTGTCACACTTTCAAGCTCCATTCATCAGGAGACAGCAGGCTTTAAATTCAAGGACTTCAACATATGAAAATCCAGCTTTGGGTTCCAGAGAGGGTTTTGAAATCATATCTGTTTTTACCAGTGTACGTTCAAGGGGTACTTCCTGCTGTTTGTAGTAACACTCTCTGGTAAGGCTCTGACTCCCATCTGGCCTGATAGACAGTGCTGGGTGGGAGAGGAGCAGATGTTTACAGGATAAAGCAGACAGTAGGATATGTCCTGGTCTCTATGACTGCAGGGGAGTAATAATAGAAGGTGGGGACACACAATAACAAAAAGGTTGTCTTGTGTCTTTCTACTTTAAAATTCTGTGACTACTGCACTTTTGCTTCAAAGCTCACTAGCACTGGGCCTTGAGCCAGCTGGGTGCTTTTCCTTCCAGGTACACTGCTGGATCTTGCTTTAAGACATTCCTTGTTTTTCATCCTTTCCTCCTGAAGGAAAAAATGTAGGATATTATTGTAGATAAAATGGTAATTGTAGCTTAAAATTGCAAGCTTTTGGAAGTAGTCTGTGCATCCTCTAGATAAAGAACAACCAGCACGGAGAGCTGTCCATTTCTGGAACCTCATTAAGGAACAGGTTTATTTATGTTGGGGTTCATGCCTACAGCTACTGATACAGATGCACTTGAAAAGTGTTTCAGGCAACTAGTAAAACATATGGGATAAAAGGATTTGAAATTGTTTTCCAGGTTTCTCACATTTCCTCTACCCAGCTACCTTCAGGGCAAACACTGTTTATAACTTGAAAAGCTATGCAAAACATAAAATATTTAGTTGCACACCAGCCTCAGATATTCGTAACAATCAGCAGAAAGTGCTGTAAGTTCACCTACACACTGACATCCTCACTGTCCTCACGGAGATGTCAGTTCAGAGTTGGTTAATCAGCTATATTTTTTGAAAATGAAAACCTAGGAATAATGTTTGTTTATACTGTTTTTCTCAATTGCAAAAGTATCCTCTAAGTTTTGTGTGTGCTTGTATACAAGCTGTACTGGGACAACATTTGGCTCAGAAGCCTTAATTGATTCACCCAGTGACACCAGTCAGTAACCTAGTGGAACTGGGGAGAGTTTTTTTTGGTTGTCCACATTGCAATATGGAGCTAAGAGATTAATTCCACCACTTCCCCTACAACCTATGCTTAAAATCAGCCTATATCAAGTTAAGCATCTGATACAGAATTACTGTAAAAAATTATTTTCTGTTTTAATTTATCAGAGAGAAATTATAATCTTCAATCTAGAGCTGAGGCATCTGACATGATGGATAGATGGACAGTATTTCATTCTTGGAATTCTAATAGAACACAGAACAGAGTCAAACAGGACTTGTTTGGGTTTTTTTCTCTAGTTGTGTGCTATCTATAATGACCATGAAAATATTTTCGAAAGCTCGTTATGAACACAGCATTAGAAGTTTTAAGTTGATAAGCCTGTGTGTGTGTGTAGAACAAGCACGCCGTTTGTGAACTCTGAGATGCAATAGCCAGGCTTGAAGAACTACTTTTCAGAACACGGACTGCTGCGGTCCCTTCGCTGCTGGGTCGCGCTGGTGTGTAACGGCGGTGCTGCGAGGGGCTGCGCTGCAGGAAGGGCCGCGGCAGAGCCCTTGCTCCGGTCAGGCGGGAGAGGTGTCGGCGGAGCCGGCAGCCCTTCTAACAGCGCTCCTTCACATGGGCGCCTTCTCCCATCGGAAGAGGGTCTTTGGGAAAAGACACTGACCTTCACCCTACAGTGGTGACAGCCCCGCGGCTCCCGAGGGGCGATAGTGACGCTGGTTTAGACACGCCGGCAGAAAACCACACCCGGCAGGCACAGTCAGGGTGACAGGCACCCCCACCCGCGTTCTGCGCATCCCGGCCCGAGCCCAGCCCGCCGGGCAGGGCAGGACGCGCCCCTCCACTCTCGCCCACCCGCGCCGCCAGCCTTACCCGCAACTTGTCCCCGGCGCTCAGGCGCCTCGGGTGGACGAAGGGGTTGGGGATGGTGGGAGGGCAGAAGGACTGCTGCCTGGGCAGCGGCAGCACCCGCGGCGCCATGCTCCCGCCGCCGCCACCACCCCGGGCCATTGCGCATGAGCCGCTGGGGGGGCCGCGGAACCTCAGTCGTGTCCTGCCCGGCCCGTCTGAGCCGGGCCTGCCCACTATGGGGAGCTCCGCCTCGGGGCAGGGCGCCTCGGGGTAGAGCACCTTAAGGCAGGTGAGGGCGGGCAGGGTGCCCTGGCTGCTCCCGCCCCGCGGGGCCATTGGGGAGACGGTGCCAGGCGGCACGCCGAGGGAGCGCCGGGCTTTCCTGCCTTCTGCCCCGGGAGTCCTGCCCGCCCGCTCCTCCTGCCCCGCGGCCGCTCCGCGCTGGCCGTAGCCATGTACGTCTTCTGTGAGGACTAACAACGCTTAGGGCTGTTTGCTGGGTACTACCCTAGTTGCGTTGCTCATAAGCACTGGGGGTCAAGGCGGTCAGTTATCTGAGGAAGAGGGGAAGGGCGGCTGAAGCCACGTCTAGGGGAACTCGCTGCCGCCGCTGTGAGGCTGGTGCAGAGGGTCTGCTCCTCAGTAAGGGAGGTCTCGAGATGCGCTGCAGCCTTCCTCGAGCGCTGGCAGCTCGCGCGGGCTCTTCCCGCCCTGCCGGGCAGGGGCACGAGGGCGGCTTCAGGACGGGGCCGGCGGCAGCTCAGCGTGAGGAGCGCTGCGAAACACGACGTTTCTCATCGTCTGCTGCTTTCAAACGTTTCTGTTTTCAACCCAAAAGGAATTTTCAGCCTGTCCATGTTTAAGAAGATGCTTTTAGGTTGTTGGGGTATTTATTCCTTTACACTAGTGGGGTAACCACCAGTCTCTGTGCAGAGAGAGCATGCTGGCCTGAGGCCGCTGGCTCCAAGCCTCTATGTAACAGAAAGGATAGGAGTCCTTGTTATGGAGCTTTTTTTCCCTTTCTCATATCTGTCCTTCACACGAAAATAACTGCTAGTCCCTAACATAACAGTAGTCTGTATGTTGCTGGACTGTTAGTGTTGCTGTAAATGAAAATAATCATCAATGTCATATCATTACGTCAATATCGTTACCAATGTCTCATAGTTCACTTTCCAGTTTGACGTAATGACTTCCACAAAGATATCATCAGAATTAATAAAGCTTAATTATTATAAAATTAATACTTGTGTTTTGCAAGTGCAGGTACTTAGGGAGTAATTCTAATTATATCTTTGGGCTAAGTGAAGCCTTCATATAATGGCTACTTGAGAAGTGTAGGATTTCCCTTGGCAGGTTTCCAGGGACTGCCTGTGAGTGCCTGTCCTTGCAACCAGCGCTATGCTCTGACAAACCCGAGAGCTTTGTATGAACCAGATCAGCACAACTGTCACAGAAATTAAGGCTGGGGGAGCACCAGAGGGGAAAGATCAATTCTGTTGCTATCATTCTTGTTAGAGGATTGTACAAGCCCTTCTTAAAACCCCATTACTTCATTAGCTCACCTCGTCCAGCACTTCTCTGGTAATATCTTGAAAGTTTTTGTCTATATCTAAGCAGTCTTTCTGATTGCACTTTTATATCCATCTTCACAGATGTAAGAACTGTTTGTTTTCCTCTTTGAATCTACTTTTTGCTTGTTCTTGTAGTGGTACAATTTCCTGAAGCTTTCACTAAACTAAACAATCTATTATTTTCTTTCTTTCTTTTTTTTTTTTTTTTTCCTAGGTCAGATTTTCTAGATATCTGATTATTTTTGAACCTTTCTTCTTATGCTAATGTCTTTCTCCAGTAAGTCCACACCTTTCTTCAAGTAACCAAACTGGAAATACTACTCTAGGAGGACTGACCAGTGCTACAGAGTGGGCAGGAAGGATTATTTTGTCTAATGCGTCATATTTATAAATACCCATATAGTCTGTGTGCTTTTTTTTTTTTTTTTTTTTTTTGGTCCTGACCTTGTGACTCACACTGTGATTCACAATAACACTTAGATCAATTTATGAACAATTACTTGTCATTTACAATACAGAGTTCTAGGAGCACTTGGCCTTATCAAATGACGATAGTGATCTTATCTCCAGAGCTGGGAAATACGAAACCATGTCTGTCTTTACAGACATGATGCTTTTGTTACACAGAATAATATTTCTGGTGACTTGGACATTTGTTAAAAACAGATATTGATTTTAAATACTAAAAAA
Source organism: Corythornis vintsioides (assembly GCA_025447755.1). Taxonomy (NCBI): domain Eukaryota; kingdom Metazoa; phylum Chordata; class Aves; order Coraciiformes; family Alcedinidae; genus Corythornis; species Corythornis vintsioides. The sequence continues at coordinate 1,195 of JAOEGS010021769.1, read as the reverse complement.
GCCATAGCACTATCTAAAAGACTTTTATGTCACCGGCACCAAGATACAAACAGTGCAAAAACCAGTTTTTTAAAAATTCAGAACGTGTGAGGTGTGATAACATGTAACTATTTTGTCTAAATTGATGTCAGCATTTCTTTTGAATAATGTTTCCTTTCTAATTTGTGAATCTATGGTAATGAACCACTATCAATGGCCCACTACCCAACAAGCTTTTGTGAAATCGATGTCTGGAGTCATCTTCATCTATCTTTTCTTCACTAGAAAGTGCATGTGGTGCTAGAGACAGGTACTGAGGGAACAGTAGCTAGCTCCTAATTATGTTTTTAGGTTGAAATGACAGCATTAGTTCTGCAGGTCACTAGAAACATGTATGTTTTCCTCAAAGAACTTTACCTTACAGTGTCTTGATTCTCCCTACAAGCTGTAAGGACAGTGGCTCTGGAGCAGGTGTAGCTTCCATATACAGTCCCAGTGAATCTTATTACTATTATATGAAAACCCAGTAAACATTTCCATAGTGTAAGGCAGGGATTCTTCTCTCATATAAACAGGCACAGCTTTATAGTTTTTAATATAAATTACTTATGCATTTTAAAGTTAAATATGATCTTTGCCCACCATAGCTGTGTTTGGGATAATTTACTCTCTCTTAGTGGCATTCATCTTATCATAATCACTTTAATAAAATTCTAGCAATTTAAAAGTAATTCTAGTATTTATCAATTCTATAAAATATGAGGTAGACAAAACCATATACTGAAGAATACTATCCTTGCAAACATTTTTTTAAAATGTTCTGTTGGTAGTTTGTAGCTGAATGAGAAGCTAAAAGAAGTTTCCCTTTTTAGCATTTCCCTATTTAACTCTTCTGATTAGGGCTGTTCGTCTTACTTTTATAAAATGCTCACAAAGGCGTTTTTCGATGCATAATTTGAAAACCCGCTGTTTGAGTTGCTCTCTACTTGCATTTGACAAAAATCCGCCATCTCCTGGCCACAGCCGTGTAACGCTTCTGCACAGAGAAATTCGGGCAGCATCTGTTCCTTGCTTTTAAGAAAACCACCAACCTTTCACAGAATCATAGAATTACAGAATCATAGAATGTTAGGGTTGGGAGGGACCTAGAAGATCATCTAGTCCAACCCCCCTGCCAGAGCAGGATCACCTAGACTAAGTCACCCAGGAACACATC
>JAOEGS010021768.1:7978-25124 GCA_025447755.1 Corythornis vintsioides | reverse complement strand
TTTTATTATCATAAAAAAAAAATAATAATCAGCCAAACAAAAATACTTATGTGTATTCTGGAGAGATGGTTTGCTGGTGCAAAATTGAAAATTTCTCAGGTGGATTTTTTTTAAATTATTATGTTTTTTATAATTACAAGTAAATACAGTGTGGTGATTGTGTGGAAGTTAAAAAAAAAAATCCTATAAGGATAGACCTAAAGAAAGCCTCATCCAAAGGGGAGCTCGCCTGCCCACCCAAGAGGAATGTGGATTTGCCCACGCTGTGGCCAGCCCTTCCACGCACCTTTTAGCAGCTCGATGGGAAACATCGCAAATTGCTGTGGCTGGAGATGCACCATTCGCTAATTGACCGAAAATGTCTTTCCTCGCTCTTATTCCCACCCCCCCCTTAAAGATAAACAAATATTTTGCAGGAATCTTGCTCCCACTTTTGCAAAGCGAGGAGCAAGCGATACCATTTAGAGGTTTGTTTTGTTTTTTAAAGAAACGTTTATGATCCGTATAATTCAGTTGCTTCGTTTGCAACGGAATTGGTTTTTTTTCTTGGTTAACTCTAGATCGTGTCTCGTTAAACAGCGCACAAAGCCAACGCTATTAAGTTTTAGTGTTGCAGACATAAATCAAAACAACTTTTTATTTACTGCTAGAGAAAAGTCGAGCTACAAAGTGCGGCAGGGGCGGCTGTGGGAAAGATCCCTAAATCTAGGAATGAGATAAATACTCGTGTTGTTTGTATCTTTGCAGATGATTCAAGCCATACAAGTATTAAGGTTTCATCTTTTGGAATTAGAGAAGGTAATTTTTTTCTCTCTCTTTCTTCCTCCTCCATTTCAGTACTGCTGAAGTTCAGGCTTCTGGTAAATTTGCATAAATGTCTTTCTTTCTGGTAATTAGTGTCAAGACCAATCTTGGCGTCCATTTCTCTTCGCAGTTTAATTACAATTTCAGCCTCTAAAACTGGGCTCTCAAACGCCCAGGCCTTGTGTTCGTTGTAATATTTTGCTGGCTTTGTATAAATAGTTGCAGTTCTGTGCTGTCGCAGATGAGACTCGAAATGGTTGGTTAAGACAAGCCCTGAAATTATGATTAAAATATTTTTTTTTTCTAGGTGGTGGTGGGGAAGAGACTTGGGTTGCAGTTGGTTGGAATGAGGAATTTATTTATTTATTTATTTATATTAAGAGCCATCTGCAGGTCAGGCTCAGGGCACGGATTGTCCTGTAACATTTTGCAGAGACAAAGCAGAGTTGATAGTTGTGTCTGTCTCTTGTTCCTGGGAATATTGTACACCTCCAAGCAGAAGAAAGAGATTGCAGACTAAATGCAGGGTTTTGTTTTCTTTCTCTTTTTTTTTTTTTTTTTTTTTTTTCTGGCTATTTTAGAAATCTTAGGAGGGAGAATGCTAATTTCTAAGAAGGCGGTGTCATCCGAGCTCACATTAAATTGGAAGTGCGCTCTGGTTTCCTGAGGATTTTTTATGTGTCATTGATATCTGTCTTACAAGAGAATTCCCTTTCTCCTAAAAATAAACATTTTGAGAGGTTTATTAAATAGTTGAAAAGTTTCTCGGGAGCCTCAGCCACTCTATCTAGTCATAGCTAGCAGGTTGTTCTCGCTCTACCCAAAATGTGTTAAAATCTGCGCATTAACAGAGGTGACTCAGGTACGAGTCTGAGTGAATGGGGATTTCAGGCCATGGATGCCTGTAATATATTTCAGTCCAGTGCATCGGGATTTTTTTTTTCCCCCCAATCCTTTTTTTTTCTGTCCTCATACCCATTTGGAAAGGGTTTATGATGAAATAACTGGATGAAATTAAATAGTTTACCTTAAATGTCACCCATGCAGGTCACCTCTCTAATGGCCACAGCTCCGGGAGCAGATGAATTTAACACGGGTGTTGAATATGTTGTAGCCTGTGAATCATCTTGTCACTGTCAATTTTCTGGGATATCTCTATTTTGCGGGAAAAGAAAGTTATTCCTAATTCTGGATGCGTCTAGAGGTCTCAGGAGGATAATTGCAGTGTGTTTCCCCTATTTAGGACTTTCGATGTCACAGGGGTGAAGGGGGGAGACTGGTTGCACTTGTCAATTTTACTTATGTATTCCTGATTATATTTTCTTCTCCTCACCCCCTCCCCCCCCTTTTTTTCCCCCTTTTTTTTTGTTAACCTCTGTCATAATGTAGGTACACGAATTATGTGACAATTTCTGCCACCGGTATATTAGCTGTTTGAAAGGAAAAATGCCTATCGATTTGGTCATAGACGATAGAGAGGGTGGATCAAAATCGGACAGTGAAGACATAACACGATCAGCAAATCTAACAGATCAGGTATGATCTCGCCAACGCCGCACACGCTAAAATTTGTATGCAGATCGCTTGCTGGGTCACTATGCCTCCTTTTATTATTTGCATATGATTAAGTCCCTTTTAGATACATTTCCATCGAAATGAAAATTTTTGAATAATGTGGCTATTATTGCTTCATTAAGGCTTGCTCCAGGATTCGACCTGGCGAGATGAGCTTGTAAAAGCATTGCCTGCAAACTCGACCTGTTTCTTGTCGCTTTTAATTTTGGTCTTTATTTTATTTACCCTTTACAATAATAGAAATGGTATCTGGGAATTGCTGGCTTCTTGGTGGCTTAGTAAAGGAAGGGCTGGAGCCGTTTACCAAAATAACAAGAAAATCCAAGATAGGTGGTCCAGGGAAGACAGAGAGGGTGACAGGGAGGGTTTGAAATCTAGCAAATACTGCCTATTTTCTTCCCTTCTCTACGGTTCATTAGTCCGTCTTGTCAGTTTTCCTTGGCCGAACGCTTTTAGACTTCAGTGAACATTGCTTTGTGCATGCCTGCCTGCTGCAAACGTGCCCATTTTATTTTATTTAATAGGAAAAAAACCCCCAACCCAAAACCAACAAAAAAAATCAAACCAAAACCAACAAAACAAAAACAAAGAACCAAACAAGAAACAACCAAACCAAAAACGAAAAAAAAAACCCAACCCCCAAAAAAACAATGCACTACCAAAACAACAGAAGAAATAAAATGGGACTCATGTTTTACATTATTTTCCTTAATCTTTCACGTTTTCAACCCCTCTCTTGAAAAAAAAAAAAAAAAATCCAACCCCCAAAACCAAGCCAGCAAAGCCTCGTGCTGGTGTCCAGGTTTTGACTGGGATGGTTCAAACCTTTAATACTGTAGCCAATGTAGGAAACAGTAACGGCTTGGGCCAGCTAATTGTCCTATCTCCACTTTCCCTGGGCCTGTCCCCTCCGCAGGACACAGGCTAGGATTCTTGTCTTTTCATGGGAGCCTTTGGGACTAATTCAAGAGATGCCCAGAGGTAAATTAAGCTCCCAGATGATGGAAGTGGCTGAGATTTGGCTGGGGTTTTTTTGTTGTTTTTGTTCGAGTTGGATAAAACTGCGGGGTTTTGCTGTTCGGTTTGCTTGCTCTCAACCGAGGGGTAGTAGCGCTTTGGCTACGAGAGAGGGGACCCGGAATGCACACCAAAAACATCCCCTACTAACCCTCTCCCCTAAGTTCTTTACGATTAGCTTCGTAAATACAGTCTTAGGAGTAATCAGCTCCCGACTCTGGAGGTTTCCTTTTGTTCAAGTAAGGCGCAGTCAAGCAGACAGGAGTTTCCTCAGCCGCTTTGCTGTTATCACCAGCACTGTCAGACAAGAGTTATTTTATAAATTACCGACGGAAAGGTGCATTGCATTGCAGCGTGGGCAGTACCTTAAATATTTTCTCCTCTCTGCCAAAGGCTATCGGGCTGCTGGTAGCGCCGTGACAGGAGGAGGCAGGCTTAAAGGGAGACATGAACTTTTTAAAAGGGCTTTATGTGCGTGTATGTGGGCTTTAAATTTTTTTTTTTTCCCCACCCATTTTGCTGTGAATGGGGAAGAGCTTCGCGGGGCGGGCGGCGCGGCAAGGGATGTGCCCGGTGGGCCAGGGCCGGGAAGATGCTCCCGGGTTCGTGGAGGATGCGACGGGGGAAAGGCGGCCGCGCACAGCGCCTTAAAGTGAGGGGAGCCCTACAGCGGTGGTCCGAGAGGAGAGAAGCTCGTGCCGCTGTTGTTGAATAAAAATTGTAATCCAACAAGTCTAACTAGAAAATGGGTTTCTAAAAGCTCTGGAGTGCTGGGTACATAAAGCTATTTGAGCAAATTACAAGAATCGCTCAGGGGCACGAATGAAATCAACACTTTAATTGCCTCCAAAATGAAGATTTATACCCCATTTTCCCAACGAATCATTATTTTGTGAAAGTGAAAGCTAAAGAACTGAAGTTTTACTTTTGGGGTTGTCGGGAGGAGGGGGTCGTTACCCTCCTCATTCCCCCTCCTGCCCTTCCCCCGCCGCCCTTTTTTCGCCAGGAGCGCGGACGTGGCGCGGCGGGTGCCGTCCCCTCTCTGGCTGCACCGGTCGGCCGCGGGGCACAGTCCCGGCTTGCATGGGCGCTGCACTAGCCGCGGAGGAGAGCGGGCTCCCGCGGGTGTCCGACCCCTCGCCAGGCAGGGGGCCGCGCAGCCCTGCCACCACTACCCGTCCGCGTCCACAGAGACGCGCGGGGAGCGGGGCTTTGCTTTCCCCGTCGAAGGCAAAAAGCTCAAAAATGCGCTTTTCCCCTCTCCCCGACCCTTCAGCTGCTCACAGGGTGCCGCGGAGTTGGCGCGGAGGGGTTACCGGGGCATGCGCGGCCTCCCGCGGTTCCCCGTTAAACTCCCTTCAGAAACCCGGACCGGGGGTTTAAAGACCGGCAGTATCAGGACCTTAATGGTTAAATGATAAAGTGTTGGATGCTTGTCGCTGAGTCGGCTAATTATTAGGATGTCCCTCCGCGGTGCGCATTTATGGCTGCACGGTCCAGGGAAGCGCGGGTGCAACGGCAGGAGAGAGGGTCTGGAGCCGGGGCTGGCGTTGGCCCGCGGCCTGCCCATGGCTGGGCTTTCGAGGGTAGTAAAGGAGTAAATATGTAAAATATTTTATTATGTATTTAACTACATTTTAGTATATTGTGCTAGTAAAGGTTACAGTTAACAGGGTGGGTTGTGTGTGGTTTGTGTTGTGTGTGGTGGAGTTTCTTTGGGTTTGTTTGTTTGTTTTTTAATTGTTCACTTGTTTTGTTTTTTTTACTTTATTGGTTTTCCCTTATTTATTCTTTCCTTATAGGTCCCTTAATGCCAGTACCTTTAATTCCCCTGGTTAATGGAAAGTAATGACACTAATGCCAGATTTTGCAAAGTAAAGCCCCATAACACTAACCATTGTTCAGTGATTTAACTAGCTCAGTGGCAATAGGTCACTAAAATAGCATCCTTCTCCCACAGGCGCGACCCCACTGCCTGCCAGGTTGGGACCTGCAGAGCTCTTGTTTGCCATTACAACTCCACAAGTACAAGGCAGGAGTTTGGTTTTTTTGCTGAGGATAATTGAACTGGAGATCAACCAGGCCTCGGGACTTGAAAAGACCTTAGCCTGAAGGATTGCACCCATCCTCAAAGTTTCAAAATAAACCTTTTTTAATCATTAGCTTTTCAAACATTTGCATGTTTAAATTTTCAAATGTTTGTCAGAGCCTGGAAAGATTTAAAACACAGCTGTTGCATGATGTGGCTGGGAAAACTCTTGTCTGATTAACAAAAACCCCAAAGACGGTCTGTAGTCAGATAGCAGAAATTCAGTTTCTTGGAGCCACATCACCTTAGCACTCAGGTGCTCTAGTCCAAACTGTAAAATTCCCCTACAAGAGCGTGTCTACAAAAAACCTTTCTAAAGTCCTTCAAGGAAAACAGGGTATGAAGTAGCCACCACATCCAAATAAAGTATATTATCAGCGTAAGATAGACTTTTATGCGCAAAAAAATTTCATTTCAATTCAATTTCCTGTATTTTCATACAGGAAATAAACTTACTGAGCAAATCCACAGTAGTATTACTTGACAAAAAATTATAATTAAATAATGCACAAACCAATTATGTGCACAGAAACTTGTAAATGCAAATTGGCAAAGAGCCAAATTCCTATAGGGACTAGGAGGGAAATGATCAAAAAATGAACATGAAATAAGACTTCCTGTAAGAGGGTCCATAATTCAACATTATTTGACTCCTCTGTCAGGGAAAATGTTGAAGGATAGTAAACTGATACTAGAGACTCAGTCATTTTTGTTACAGTCTTAAATGTTTGCAACTGTCGCATTTTAGATGGCTCTTCTTGGGTGATAGTATATCATATATATATGTATATAATAAAGCAACACTTCCATTTATGTTGTAATAGATTATTTTTTTTTTAATGCGTGCAGTTGCAGAATTTCTCTAAACAACAAGAGCAGCTATTTTTTTTTTTTAATGGAAAAATTACTTAAAATGTAATCTTTACTAAGAAAAGATCGTTAACTGAAGCACAGTACGTAGCATATCTGAAGGTGGATGGGTTGTTCAGGGCATCAAACAGCCACAGCTAGACTAACTTTCCAAAATACTTCAAATATATTAGCTATACCTTGCAGCCAATAAAAAACACCTTGATGGTGGTGGCAAATACCTAGAAATACTGGTTTACATGGGGATTTCTTCATAAGTATTTTCAAACCATGTATGGTTTGGAGTGGAGAAAGCTAAGAACATTGCTGCCTTTTGTTTATGTACTCCTATACTGGAGAAACTGGCATCAAAATAATAGATGCCGTGCCGAGGGTGCACAGAAGTGTTATAGCCAAGCAGGGCTCTGAGGATGACCAATAAAATAATGTTTAAAAGACTTAAAATTTAATTTTCTTCCTTTGGCTTTGCCACCTTGTGATAGTGACTCATTTTTGTTTGTTTCGGAATAATTTTGTTGTTGTAGTGGTATTTAGGGGCTGGTATCATGCTTGAGTTTGGCAGACTATTTATTATAAAGATACAACACGTTAATTTATATATTGTCGGAAATGCATCTGAAATTGCGGTAGTAAAATAAGGTTTCCTTTGCTTTCTGTTTCTTTGATTGAGTAAATGTATTGCTAAGTAGGTATACGACTTAATATATTTTCTTGAATTTATTATTTGAATTCAAAAATATTTGCTGGTTTTAGTGTTTAAATTTTGGTCGGTTTTGTTGTTGCTGGTTTTTTTTAAATCATTCAAGAGCCTAAACATATCTGTCCTAACATCTGGGTGTAATATTTGCTTCTTTCCTTAAGTTGCACACTTAGGCCTAGCTCCTGTGTAAAGTTTTTCAAACTGAAGTTGCCTTTTGTTGCAAAGAATGGTTTTATTTCCTAATTTTTGCATTCTTTTCAGTAGTGAATCTGACAGAGCTGAGTCTAAACCCCGAGTAACCCTAAAACTCGTCTTAAACATTTGTGAGTGTAATCCTGAGGTGTTCCCGTAAGCCGGAACTTGTGATATCTTTGCATTAAGGACAGCAGATTGTTCTTTCTGGGTGATTTTGAGGTTTGCAAGGAAGTTGTGAAAAAAAAAAAAAAAAAAAGTTTTACCTTAAGTTTAACCTTTATGGCTATGGGTTTGAGGCTTCCCTAGCTGCTCATCCACGGGTAATGGACTCTGCACATGGAAAAGTTGCTGCAGCTCGGAATGAGCAATGTTAGCACGTAAAAAAAAAAATTAAAAAATCTGATTATATAGCGCTCAATCAAAATGAGCAAGAGTAGGTCATGCTTTTAAAAGCAGTGAAAATCCAGCACAGCTTCTTTAAATTAGGGAATCTTTGTTTTATTTTGTTTTTGCATTGCTACATTTTGGGGTTTTTGGTCACATGACCATGCAGTTAGGAGCTATCTTGTGTAATCTAAATACATTTAAGAAAATAAAGAGGAGGATTGTTTCTGGTCATGAACATTTTTGAAGGTTTCTGGAATTGTTTCCTGGTGAGGGTTGTGTGGGAGAAGGAGAAACTGGGGTGTGCTGCAGTGTCACCTCATGTCTTCAGCATGTCCTCTCCCTCTCCCAGTGCTTGGGTGCTCAGAATGGTCTTTAACTCACATGACAAATAATGGAAATTAGTGTTTATACTTTGTTGTTCTTTTGTTTCTGTGCTTGTGTTTTTTTCTGTGGCGTTGTTTCTTTTTTCTGTAGTCACAGCAATATTTGGAGAGGGTAACTCTAACAGAGCACACAATTTGTGTTTTGCCTTGTTTGAGCATATTTCTGGCCCTGATTGATGGCCCCATATATAACCCACTGCTGATATTCTGTCATGTGACTTGAAGACAACTTGCCTGCAGATGGTTCACCTCTTCTTTGGCATACTTAGTGTGGTTGCCTTTTTTTCTTTTTATTACCTTCAAAAGGAAAAAAAAAAGAGAGGTACCACAGCCTCAGAGCATAGGTGAGAGCAGAATCCCTGCAGCCTAATGTCCTTGTGACTTTTTTTTTTTTTTTTTTTTTTTTTAACTTTTAGATGAGATCCTTGGAGAGTTTCAGCCCCTCTGATGGTGGGAGGGCGTGGTTCTGATTTCTGTCATTGAGGGGTGCTGCTGGCACAGGGGATCCCTATTGCTTTTACAGGCTCAACTTGTTGAGTTGCCTTGCTGGTTGTTGCCATTGCAGCTTAATTTTTTTTTTTGGGAAGGGGGTGTATGTCTGAGAAATGAAGAGCGAAACAGATATTTAAGGCTTGTGTGGGTTGTGCATACAAAGGTGATAGTGCAGACCTTCTGGGGTTATTAGAATTTGGAAAAGGGGGTTTAGGATTCATCAGTAGATGTTTGAGCAAATGTTGAAAATGTGAGTGTTGGCAAGATGAATTAAAAAAAAAAATCTGAGCTTGTCCTGAAAGCAAAGGGCCTGTTTGCAAATTAAAAAAAAAAAAAAAAAAAAAAAAAAAAAGAGTTGTAAAAGCTAAAGGAAAGAGAGGGGCATTTCCTTGCTAACTTGTTGAGTTTGGGGGAGTTGGGATGGAAAGAAATGGATTTGTGCCTTCATTTGACTGTTCTTTTGCCAGTGTCAGAGCAGGCTACCACCAAAAGTCATGGTGTCTTCTTGTTTTGCAAGTGTCTTCAAATTCAGACCAGGCATCTTGTTGAAGAAACATGGGGTTTTTTTTCCCTCCATCAGAGGTGATACATTAGTTATCCATGAGTTTGGGAGATCAATAAAAGGATAACTGTGAAAGGCAATGGGCCATAATGTGTGGGGAGTGAGATGGGTTGATCTAATAGTTCCCGTCTGGCCTCAAAACTCAATGAATCTCTGGGTTTGTCCACACAAGGACACTCAGGAGAGGTAAGACAAATTGATTGGGTGTAAAATTAACGTGCATTAGTTAAAGTGCATTGCACTATTGTGTGGATGCTCTCATTCAGAAGTAAAGTGGCCTTAGTTCACTTTAGCCTAATCCCCTTTGGAGTAGGCCACTTTTCTTTTCAATGAGAACATCCACTTTAACTTTTAGTTAATTCGTCTTTCCTGAGCGTTCTGGCGGCCTCGTGCCCACTACTCTGGAGAGGTTCTGCTGGCCGGGTGTACTGGCTCCCTGCAAGCTTTAGGCAAGCTTTTTATTAGGCATATTTGTTTCCACAGTGGCACTTAACCACTGGTGTTTATCATCACCCCAAGAAGGGCTCCTCACCCTCCTCTTGCTCCTGCTCCTGCAGCTCAAAACCAATATTGTTTTTAATGCTGCCTGGGAAAAAAATTGGAAATTATTTATGGTACCAGGGATTTGGGAGATGGATTCATCTGAGGTGGCATGGACAAGGTCTTGGCCAGGTGGTGAGGCAAGGGGAGAACTGCCTGCACCCTGTCTGGGGGGACTGCAAGTTTGGGGGTTGCATTTCTCAGGTGAATATGGCATTAGGCTCCCCCTTTTATCAGTTCTTCTCCCGGTAACCTGAGAATTTTATTTTGCGATGGTGGTTTGCTGTCCTGACTCACACCCTGAGTAGACAGTCTCTTCCACGTCCACTGATAAGCAAGTTTTTAAAGACAGTGAGAAAATCTAGATTAACTCTTTTCAGCTGATATTTCCAACTATAAAACTGAGATTGAAAATTAACTTGTAGGAGAAATAATTTACCTGGACACAAAAAAAAAAAAAAGCCCCAACAAACTGGTAAGAGAGTTTTGGAAGCTATTATAGTCTTACTTGAACTTCACTGAGCTTGAGTTTTTGAGGTATATTTTTGTGTCTTCTCAAGCTTATAAGTAACCTATTTATTTACTTTTTTTCTGGCTAAACTGTATGTGCAAATGCTGAGCTGTGTCACACTCCTGCCATTGCCCATTCCATTCACAATAAAATTAAAAATGCTTCTTGCATTAGTAAGAAATTTGCTATTGGACCCTTTCCTAGAAATACAGAATTCTATTTCACCAAAGTATTGTCTTTCCTCTTCAATCAGGACCGAGGGGAGCTATTTTCTCAAAGGCTCTCCAGGCATCTATATGATATTCCCACTTGGGCAGATGATCTCCAAAACTGCATTACTTACTCCTCCATGCTGAAGGACTATTGTGGTATATTAAAAATCTCTTAATAGAGTCACTGGGCTTTGAATTTGGCCAGCTAATTTTGTTTACAGTTTGGCTCTTTTTTTTTTTTCCTTTTTTTTTTTTTTTTAATGTAAAGCAAATATGCATCCAGACCCTCTTTGCCAAAATAAACAGGCCAACAATAAGAGGGGTAATTCTTCATTTGCTTAAAAGAACTGTCTGTTTTAACTTTAGAAATACTGACCAAGAGTAAAGCAACAGCTGATGCAGCTGTACAAAATGAAAAGCTGTGGTATTAATCCTGCCATTCATAGTTTAAGTTCTTCAAGCTTCTCTCATATGGGAATGGCATCAATGCCTAATTATGCCTCCATTAGGGTTACTGAGCCCTTAATACAGAAAATTATTGTATTTAAAATTTTGAAAGCTACATCGATGTAGCTAAGATTTGGGCAGCTGGCACACATTCAGGGAAGGCAAACTTTGCCTTGTAATTTTCTTTTCATTCATTTGGTCTTTTGGTTTTGGCCAGTTTTTGTTGTTACTGAGCAGGTCAGATCATTGCTAGTGTTTTTAACTCTGTCTTTAAATAGCTCCATTTAAGGCTGCATAGCTCTCAGGAGGAGAGGGGAAGACCAGATAAAAAATTCCATGTCTTTGTCCATTGCATTTGCTGGGGTGCAGGGCTACAGCCGTCTGTGCAAAGAGAAATCATACAAATGGAAGTCTGAAGCCTGGTACACAAGAAGTTTTGTCTCATCGGTGTAATACCCCACGCTGAACCAGGGCAAGATCTGTCAGTGCAAACTGTGGTTTATTCATGGACCTGAAAGTCTTGACCCCTTGGGTGAGATGTGCAGAGATGTGTCTTCTTTCAGGTGGGATATTGCCTCTTTGTTGATGCTCAGCAGCAACCCAAGGCAAGCACTCTCACGTCCATGGTGACTGCTTGGCTAAACTTGGCTTAATCCAGTGATTATATGTATTAATATTAATTGTCGTCAGCTCCATGCTAGAAACCCTCCTGGGAAGAAACAAATGCTGTAGACTCAGTAGGTGGCACTTTGGTTTTAGGCTTGAGCCAATGCAGAAGACCCCTCTGCTCCTTGGGGTGCAGGCACAAGTAAACACTGTGTCCATGGCAGCCTTGGCCCCTGAGTTCCTGCACTTGCCCCTGCACCACAGGGGTACATTGTGTAGGTAGTTGGTCAGGTATTTTTATGAGGTGAGTGTCCCTGTGACTCGTAATTGTTAAAGTTTCTCTTGCATACTGTTGCACAGTGTTATGGGGGAGTAGCTCTGCCACATCCTGGCTGTGATTCTGTGATGGGTACATTTGTGTTGCTGCAAGGTTTTTGAAGTTATAACTTGTCAGTCTCCTTGACTTGTGTTTAAATGGGCTTTTTGAACAGTGTTTGAGATGAGCAGGGGCTCTGCAGGTCAGTGACATTGCTGAGTATTGCTGCAGCAAGAAGGTGATGGTGACAAGGAAAGAAGCCATTCTGGATATGTGGCCGTGTTACCCTGGGAGGCTCCTGACCTTCCTTCGTGTTTTGAACAACAGTTTTACTACCATGGTCGTGCTGTTCCCGTGCCCATTAGGACTGTGACAGATCTTTGTGATATGGCTTTGTAGAAAAAGTATGGTACATATGAATGCACCTTGCTATATTCATATAACCCTTGTGCGAGATCCTTTTTGTATTACTATTTCTACTTAAAAGCAGAGCAAGGGTATGCATATGATGAATATGTGCAGGGAGGATTCATTTTGTTCTTAAATGCACATTGAGACAGGGTTTGTTCCACAGGGACAAATGTTCGAGAGATTCTCCTGGCATTATGAGGCAGTAGGAGAGATGTGAATACTTTTCCCAGGTCTGTTGCAGGGGTTTTGGGGTGAGGTGGATAGTTGCTGGTGAGCTGAGATATTATCTTTTATCATCAAGTAGGGTTAATACCTTAAATTTTATGTCATTTAGTGATAGCAAGGTAAAGGAGACATATAAGAATAAGGAATAGTTATGTTGAAAGAAATTATTTCACTCTGTGGATACTTTAAAGAAAATAGTGTAAAGAAAGCAAAACATTTCTGTTTGTTGTCATGGGAAAGCAACTAGGCTGAGCAAAAAAGCTGTTGGTGAAAGTTAGTTTTGGTGGCATTGTTCTTTGGTTTTTTTACCCCCTTCTTCTATCGTCTGTGTAATTACTGCTTTTAAAACGTGTTTAAAGGTTTAAAGGAGGAAGGGGATAATCACCGGATGGAATAAGTAACAGTGCTGCCAGTAACTTCTGCAGAAAGAGCAGTGCTGTGAGGTTGACTGGAAATATTTGCAGAGTGGCGGTTGGTCTGCCCGTCCCGAGGCACAGGTCCACATGGAGCGGTGCTGTGAGCCCTACACTGCAACAATCTCCGCTGGGTGCTCTAAAACTCCCCTGGAAGGCACAGAGAGGCCACACAGACCTCTCAGCCCAACTTTTTTGGGTGACTGGCCACCAGCTGTGCTTCCAAACCATCCCTCAATGAGCGGGTAGAGGCGTTGGGGAGCCACGGCCACCTCAGCCTGGTGAACCACCCCTGGAGCTTGTACTCCTCTGGCTCCCACAGCCCAGGCTTGGTGTGTTTTGTGGCCACTGTCTTGTTGGCAAATGGCTCTTAGAGTCTGGCCACTTTTGCCTCGCTGCAGATTAAAGCTTGTTGTGAAATGGTAGAAAGTAAAGGAGCTGATCTGTGGAAGGGTTTGGCTATGAGTGCTGGAAAATGTGAATCACGGGGATTCCAGTTTTAAGCCTTCTGGAGATAACGGGCAGCACGTACCAGAGTGCGTGACTTGCAGAGAGCCTTAAAAAACAAGGCGGTGCCCTTGAGATTAAGCAAACGTTTTATAATCAGGAACATTTTATACCCAGCACAGCCTTTGCAGGTAGTGCGTCCACTCAGATGGAAAGGTGTAGCTGGAGCAAAGCTAATTATACCACAATTTAATTTTAGTGTTGAACAATGCTGCGAGGCAAGCAAGCTCTTGAATCCAACTAACAGTGAGCAATAATCAAAATGCATTGACTCCGAGTGGCATCTGTTATCAGGTAGCTAAAATACTGTTTGATAGTTGTGGAATACACGATGTTTTTGCTTGCAGTGTAGCCGAAATGAAGTAGGTCTATTGGAGAGTGCAGATTGTGCTTGTGCCTTCCCTCCCCAAGAAGTCCCAGTTAGTCCAATGGTGTGCTGGAAGTTAGAGTCTGCACTTAAGTGCATGTGAAAAAATTCTCAGTGGGTGCCCCAATGGATTAATTTTATTTTCTTAAAAGATACCACCTCCAAAAAACTGTACGGGGAAAGCTTAGAGACATGGTTTTTGCTGTAAGTAAACCTTCACTGTTTACCTAAGCTCAGATGTTCAGGATGAAGTGCAGATCTCTCTGAAACACCGACTCCCACTGAGGCTGCCTGTTGGGTCGCTGGTAAGGGAGAAAGAAGAGGGGTGAGATAAATTGAGGGTTCCTTTTTGTCCAAAATCTGCCCAGGCAGGTCAGGTCTGGGACCTCAGACAGCCATGTGACAGCCTGAAGTGTCTCAGGTGGACATGGGTATCTGGCAGATCCTCTTCTAAACTACTTTTAACACATAAACACAATAAAAGGAAAGGACAGCAGACACTTATTCTCTGGTTAAGTGGTGAAGCATTTTTCCTGTTTACACCTTTGGAGGAATCATTACATGAAATATTAAACAGGAAACTCTTGTTTGTCTCTGAAGGTGGTTTTCCTGGTCTAGACGGACATGGAAAATACTACAGTTCAATTCAATCAGAGCCAGGGGGGACTAATGCACCTCAAGGCCTTGCACACCAGCCTTCAGGAGGTAGTGGTGTTATTTGGGGCTGACTTTATGCATGTTTCTGCATGACATTAGACTTCAGGAAAGTCTACAGGGAGTGTGATTTTATCTACTCTGACTATGAAGCTGGGTTTCCTTGTGTCGGGAAAGGGACGGGGATTAGTGCTATCTAGCAATACGGCTCTTATCAAAGGGAGGAGACAGGTTTGCAATGTGGTGTTGCTCTAAATAGAAAGTACCAGTTAATGTTTGTTGTGTGGGAGACAAAAAACCTGCATCACCATCAGCTGGCTCAGTTAACCTGGCTGGGCAGGCAGTATTTACTGTTGAGCTGAGATTAAAAAAACATGAGGAGTGACCGGAGTATGGTCAGTCAAATATAAGGCATGCTGCAATTGAGACTGTTGCTGCTTGGGCTTCATGAGTGTCCAACCATGTGCAACAGCCACCAGTGCAAGAAGCAAAACATGAAGTCTAAGTGCCCAAAAGAAGTTTGCTTTTGTGATGACCAGAGGTGGGTTTGGGTGGCTCTGGAGTCCTCTCTCAGAGGGTCTGGTTGCCCTTGCTGACCCCCTCAGAGAGACTTTGGAGGTGGCTCTGCATGTTTGCTTTCAGCACAAGCAGGAGGTGGTGGCACTGTGCTTCTGGCAGAGTGAAGCCCAGGCTGGAGAGTCTGCTGCAGAACACACCCTCCTCCCCCCTTGTATACACAAACACAGGTGGTTTTTTTTCTGAAAGTCTTGCACCTGAGGGGTCTTTGATGCTTCCTGGAAGAGAAGAGCTGTGTTTTTATTTCCCCTTCCTTTTTGCCTTTATGATCCACCCCATCTGATGATCTCCATTTAATTATATTTTGTTTTGTTTTGTGGTTTATTCTTGCTGCTTCTGATTATTCTTTTTCCTTTGTAAAGCACTATCTCTGTCCTTTTGCACTCATATTTTCTTCTCCATTCTGCCTGTGCAGAACTCTCAGCCCCCCCTCTCCTACTTCCCCCTTCTCCCCTCTTTTCCTGCCATATCCTCTTCTCCTTCATACTCTGGGGGTACAGAGGTGATTGGAAAGCCTTGCTGCATCAGGGATACCTACATGGGTATGCTACCAATGTTGTGCTTCACAAAGGTGTCAGCTCCTTCTCTGAGCCTGAGTAGGTTCAGCAATGAATTGTGCTAGCAAGGCTGATGGAGAGAGCTTGAGTTGTTTGGTGGATATTGGTGTAATGATCTTTGTACTGTGCATATTACTTGTGCCTCTGGTCCCTTCAGGTAATATCCTGGCCTTATAAAAAATCCATGGCAAAAGTCCTGTTTTGTTGTCTGATTAGTTGGTTTTTTTTCCAGTTTTCCATCCTTTCTGGTATTTGCATTGATATCTGCTCTCATTTCCTTTCATCTGTTTGTCTCAGAAGCTATCCTGTGTTGCAGACATAAAGACAGCTTAAATGTTATTTTCTGGTGTGGCTGTGAAGAATCAGGAATGAATCTTACCCTCATTTGAAGTAAGGGTAAACTAAAGATAGAAGGTGTACAACGTTTTGGGGCTAGGAAGGGAATCCAGGTCAGAGCCAAGACTTCCATGCACAATTTCTTCCACCTTTTTTTTTTTTTTTTTTTTTTTTTTATGGGTCCTGCTGCCTTTAACACAGCTAAGGTTTCCATCTGTGCAAGAGCCACCCTCATGGTGCTGCTTAGTTGCAGGTGGAGTTACCAGCTGTCTGTCATTTCAATGACCTTATTTCTGTAGGCTTGGAGCACCTCTTTTCCATCCAAAGCTGATGTTTGCATGTTTGCTGTTGTTGTTCGAAGTTGCACAAAACAGGTATGGAAGAGTTGCTGGCACTATAAAAAAAGTATTCTGCAGCATTTTGAGGTTCCTGCATGTATCATTTATCCTGACCCCCTTGGTTTGGTTGTGTTAAGCAAGATGTCCCTGTTCAGCTATGGAAGGCTGGGAGGTGGGATGATTGACAGGCAGCCTCACTTAGCTCCATAAGGAAATGGCAATTCCATGAGTGGGTCATCTATATAATCAGGGCAATCAGGACTGTGGATTTCATGGTGTCCAGAAGTCTTCACTTGAAGGAGATTTGAATAAACAATGCATGTGTGTGTAATCTAGGAAATACATGATATTATATTTTTAATGTTATCAAAGTGTATTTTCAGTCCTGCTTACTGATTTGGATTTTTCAAGGTTTTATTCCCAATAAAGAGAGAATGTAAAAACTTTCTTTTATGCTGGATGGGACACAGGCTACCTGAGGATTAGTACTAGCTGTGCCTTCTAGAAGTGAAGTGGGATAAGGCTTGTGGATTGCAAAGACCAGGTCTGTCTATCAAGTAGCTCTAGCTTCAGCATCACTGCAATGGATTATACACAATGTGTTGAGCAGCTGCACTGAGTGTTTTGCCCAGGTGAGTCTGGGGATATCAGTGTCGCTAACACCCAGAAGAATAAACTATGCAAAAAAGTAAATCCTTGCTAAATAGATGGGTTGAGTTTGTAGGAGTTGGGTACAATGACTTTATGAAGCAGCCCTGTTTCCACTTTCAGAATTTCAAAAAGAACAAATTACTTTTTATTGGTTTTGTTTCGTTTCTTCTTAATAAATATTTAATTTAGGAAAAGAAAATAAAACTTCAGAAGCAAAACAATAAGCCCAAATTGTGTTGACAAATTTCCAGCAGCAGGTCAGTTCCTCCAGGGCAAGGGGATGATTATACTTGCAGCCAATTCTCTTATAGCCTGGAGGGCCAGAGATTATACTCTGCACTGGTGAGACCCCACCTCGAGTACTGTGTCCAGTTTTGGACACCCCAGTTCAGAAAAGATAGAGAT
>JAOEGS010021767.1:25844-48605 GCA_025447755.1 Corythornis vintsioides | reverse complement strand
CCGAGCCATGAGCGCGGCCCGCGCCGCCGGCCTCGCGCCGCCGGCCGGTGTCCAGCAGCCCGCGGAGCCGCGCTGCGCCGCCCCGGCTGGCTCGCCCGGCCTGCCCTGAACCGCGCCGCCGAGGTGAGTGCCTCGCCGGGCCCGGGCGGCCGCCGCCCCATTGTTCCGTACCGTGTGTGTGTGGGGGGGGGGGCTGCCGCGCCGCGCTCCTCCGGCCAGCCCCGCGCGGTCGGCGGCGGCCGGGATCGCCTCAGGACTGTCACTCGGGGCGCGTCCCGGTTGCGCGGGCGGCCGCCGACAGCCGTGGATCCCAGCCCGCCCTGGGGAAGCGGGGAGCCGCCGTACTATAGCTCCCAGGGGGTGGCGTGGTCCCGCGGGCGGGGGCGGCGGGAACTTAGAGGGGAGACGGCGCCGGCTTCGTCCCTAGCCGACCGGAGTTGCCTCCCGCGCCCCGTGCTCCAGCGCGCCGGTGGAGGGGACGGGCCGGCCTGGGGAGAACGGCTGGGAAGCTGCTGTCAGCGCTCCTGATTGCCTTGAGCACGTCTTGGACATTGCCCTCGGTGCGCGTGGCCCTTCCTGCTTCGCTCGCGCGTTTCAGACACCGCTCGCAGCCATCGCCGCGGCCGCCGGTGGTTCTTCGAGGGCCAGAGAGCCTCGAGTTTTGGGGCAGTGCTCCAGATGTGAATAACTTGCCAACGGTTTTGCCTCTGCTTCTCTGCATTTTGAAAGGCATTATCGGTGCTGTTAAAGCCTCAGGATTGGAACTGGGATTCCTATATCCATACTTGTCGCATTTCACGTGGGGTTTAAATAAATGCCCGTGTCAGAGCGCCTACAAAGTGTCAGGAGAGACCTCTCTCGGCGGTGTCCTCCTCGATGGGCTTCTGTTCCCTCCTGAGGTAAACTGTCCGTGTGGTTGTTTGGAGGAGAAAGGGGGGAACCACCACATCTACAAGCTTTCCCTATGTGAGGAAAGGAACCAATGGAACGAAACCTTCCCTGTGCTGTACTAGAGATGTGTCTTTAGCAGGTGGTGAACTTGTCCTAGCCCTGCTCTTCTAGCAACCACTTGCTGGAGTGGAAATGTGAGAAGGATGCATATCTGAACACATAAGTAATGTTACATGACAGGGCAGGCTGTTGTGTTGTCGTGTGCAGCGGCTGCACGCCTTAGGGGCAGTGCGGTTTGACAGGGTGTTGGGCTGCGGTGACATACGGTTGTGTCCTGGCTGTGTGAGGCAGAGCACCACGGCAGCGTGGCACGGAGGACAACCCCACACCTTTGGCTGTGGTGCGACCCTGCAGAGCAGCGCTGTGGCAGACGCTGTGCGCTCGTGACCTGTGGCATCTGTGCTGCGAGCGTGGCTGCTGCTCGTCACTGCCCAGATGCTGTTTCATGCCAGGCACACGGTAACGACACGCAGCTTCTTCCCTCCGTCAGTCAGCGGCTCTCTGCAAAGGGGTGTATCTGTGCCTTGTTTTGGTGGCAGGAGGGGTAAGACGAGTGAGTCACGGAGGAAGCGATTCGCCCAAGGTCGCACGGTGAGCGTGTCAGTGCTGAAGCAAGACCTGCTTTGACTCCAGTGCCTGCGATAGCACTGGATGCCACCCTGTGTGGGTATATGATACACACCCAGGGTTGGCACTTGTGCAGAAATCACCAGGTCATTGTTGTTGCCTGATTCTCTTCCTCGTTGGTAGAAACATGAATGTATTAGCGTGCTGTCTCTACAGCAGTTGTCTGCTCCATTGAGGACTTCTTCCAGGGCATTCACATCCTAAATGCTCTAGGATCTTTAAGTCTGTTTTTTGATGTGTGTTTTGCCATTTTAGCTGGGTAGATGATGCGTGTGGTGCCTCCCCACCCGGGTTTTCTAGGTTTTGAAGACACATTTTGTGGTGTTCGGTATTTTCTGCAGTGCAGTGTTGTGTTATGATGTCATCTTGCCCCTGAAGATCCCTTTCCTCTTTACATACCCCCTTGCTGGGAGAGAAAAAAAAAAAGGCAGCAGTAAAGGAAAACTTACTCAGAAACTTTAAACCCCAGTTGTTCAGTTGAAGAAAGCAAAATATTTTTTGCACTCCACCTTTTGCATCTCACCAAGTTGCTGTTGGAAGGTTGCTCTTTGGGCGCTATGTGATGGCAGGGACAGAGCCCTGGGTGAAGGGACTGGGCCGTAGCAGAGTTGGAAGGACCTCACTGGGCTGAGCTGCTCTAGGGCAGCTGCCCAGAACACGGTGGAGTTGCACTTCAGCTCCAGGCTGACTTGAGCCCATAGAGCTGTGAACCTTGCTTCTGCTGGCTTGAAGTCCTACCAGGTCCAAGCTCAACACAGCCTTTGACTTTTCTGTTGAGTCCTCGACTTAGATGGTGTCAGGTCCTCTGTGCTTGCTCTTTTTTTGGGAAAAAAATGTTTCTTTTCTTTCTCCCCACCACTGTTCTTTCCTGCTGAATTGTTGTGAGAGTGTTCCTTCCCAGCAGCACTTGCTGTGGAGGGAGCAGCAGCTCCCGAGGAAGCTCTGTGTCCCCTCTGTGTGGAGCATCAGTTGTGTCCCAGACAGTGGCTGTTTCTTACTGCTGCTTTGCTCTCTGTGACTCAACCTGGACATCTTCAGCTGCTCAGAGTCCTGAGTAAAAGCTGGGTCCTGGGGTTGTTTTCCATGCCCCATCTCTCATTGGTACAGTGTGAAGTTCAGCATTGACATTGGGAGGGTCTTTGCTTCTTTGTGCTGTCTCGGGTGATTGCATCAGGCTCGACTGCTCCTAAGAGGGAAAGCTTTTAGCCATTGGAGCACTCAAGGCTGTGTCTGTGTCCCTTAGTATCCAGATGTGCTCTTGTTTGCACTAGTTGTGCATTCCAGCTGCTACAATGGGTTTTAAGCTGCTCAGGTCTAGCCATTTACTAGGTATGGCACAGTCTGGGTACCAGCTCTTAATTCCTTAGGGCTCCATCCAGTTTTAAACACTTTGACTGATGGATCTTCCAAGCAGGCCTCTCCAAAGGGAGTAAGGCCTCTGTGGAAAATCACAGGTTTGCTGTTCCTGCCTGAGAATGTGTTGGGGATCTGCTCCCCATGATGCTGCTCCTGAGCTGCTTTCTGCCTCCTGACAGGGATGCCGACCATGCACCTTAGGCAGAAGCCTGGAACTTGTCCTGTAAATGTAATTTTCCTTGTACTGTTGCTTTTCTGGCAAAGACTCGGCATCACACCAGTGCCTTGGATGAGGGGGGGATCTTATGAGAATTGCGTTGCTTTTGTGAGTACTTTTGGCATTTTTAACAGGAAACATAGCATGCAGATGCATGGATATATGGTAAAATGAAGGATAGAGATATCATACTGATAGGATGTATAGATGCAGCAATATTTTGTGAGTGTTACTTAAGCTGCATCAGCAAAGCGCTAGGAGGACTGCCAGCACGACTCTTCTGGCAAATCAAAATCTAATGCAGGTCAGGACTTGGTGTCACTCAGCTCTCCTTTCCTCCCAGGAAGATGTTGATGTTGACTGGCAGATGAGTCTTCTGGTGATGTTGTGCATGGTTCTGTGTTTCCGGGGGCTGTGGAAACTTTGGATACTGATTTTATGTAGTTGATCTTTATGAGATTCAAACTACCCTATGAGGTTTCTTGTAGCACTGGGCCTGTGGAAAGGTATACCCAGCTTGGAGCAAAGGGCCCAGGAAACATTGCAGCTCCTTTGCTTCTCACTTGTGCATTTTCCAGCAGCTTTGTGTGGCATGAGGGGCGGGGATGGCCAGAACAAGATTCCTCTCTTCTTCCTGATTGAGTTTCAAAGTTCCATGCTGCTTTTTGGCAGGTTGATTTTTGCTTCTCTGGTTTGACTTCCCTTCTGTGAGCACCATCCTGGGCAGCACTGGATGGAAGGTACCCAGGAACCGTCGCCAGAGTTTGGCAAGGATGGTTTCTCTTGTTGTGTTTTGCCCTTCCTGAGCCTCTTCCTGGGAGGCAGCAGCCGCCATATCACATAGCGAGGATGAGAGGCACCCTTCCTCTTTCCATGATGCCTGTTTCAGGTCATCTGCTTGACATCAGACTCTTCCCAGGAATGGGGAGCTGATTTTGTTTACTCCCCACCTGATTTTCTTTCAAAATCAGAGGTGGAGAGGGTGATGGATTTTGTACTAATTGGTACTGGCTCACGGTGGCGTTTGCAGTTGCCACAGGGCTGCAGTCAGCAGGAGCCAGCGTAGTGGAAGCAGGTAGTGTCACTGACACCTGCTTGTGATTTAAGGGAAAGCCCTGCTATAGAGGGGCAGTTTGCCAAGGGCCCTGCACCCTCCCCTCGTCCTTGGCAAGCAGAATTGTGCATGTCAGTGCCCTGGGCAGCCTGGCTCCTGGCATGGAAGGACAGGTAGCGCAGGACACCTCGGCTATCATGGGCTGCATCACCCTGAAGAGATGAGTGGGAACCTGTTCTGCTCTTGCTGGGCACAGCCAGCTGGAGGAGACCTGCTTCCTACTTGTTCAGCCTTTTCTGGAGAGATGGGCTGGTTCCTCTGCAGCTACTGGTGTCTGGGCATGAGTGAATCCTGTGTATCCCAGTGCCCTTGCTGGATTGCTGGGTGGGTGCATCAGTCAGGGGTTTCTAGCCCCTCCGCACTTCTGGTGATGGCAGGGCCTTTACCTAGTATCTTGTTCTGCAGAGTCTTCCTGGGCAGCTTCAGTTAGAGGAATGTGGTAGCTGTGCCTGAGTGTCTTTGGGAGACCGTGCTTCCTTGATGCGGGCAGTTTGTCTGCCAGCTTTGGCCAGAGATGCTGGAGAAAATGGTGCTTCATTGCTGGGTTTTGGGTTTGTTTTGTTCCAGCTGTGACTCAAGATGCCCTGAATCCTAAATAGGGGATGATGGGGAGCCTCTTCTGATGCTGGGGTAATAGCCTCAAGATGGCTTTAAGACTGGGCTGTGTGCTGTGCCCAGAGGTGGGGCGTCACCCTGTTTGGTGGGGAGCTCTTCTGGAGCCAAATCCTGGGCCAGAAGCCAGGTTTGTGATCCGTGCCAGAGAGGGCGAGACTTGGAAAGCAAAGCAGAGCTCCTCCTGTGTGAGAGATGGCCTGAAATACCGAGCAAAACCACAGAGTGCTCCTTGTTCCTGCCTGTGCCTACTGGTCTTCCCTCTTTCTGAAGTATGTGGGATGCTGCAGGCCTGTGCTTCTCAGGCACCTCTGCACCATTCAGCCTTTTCGGGCTGCTTGTTGCGTTGGGTTTCTTCAGGTGATTTTTTTTTTGTTACATTTTTTTTTTCTCCCCCCTTCTAACCCTGCCTCTCCCATTGCTGTATCTTCCCCATCCTTGCTGCTACTGTTTTGAGGGCTATCTCCTTGGGGGCAGGCTGTCCAGTGCAATGCCATCTGCAGTTCTGCTGCTGCTTCTGTCACAGCTCAGCTAGCAGCTTTCCTTTCCCTTGCTCAGCTGCTTACTGCAGTTGCCGAGCGGAGGAACAGGCCAGGATATGGTTTGCGTAGAAGATGCTCTGCAGCACTGACTGTTTACAGACTCTGTGCCTCTGAAAATGTAAGCACAGGAAATGCCAGGTTCTGCTGGGGTCTGCAGAGCCCTGTGGATCCCGTGTGCTGGGTGTCTCAGCCTCTGGCCACAGCGATTTTCTGCACTCTCACAGGCCAGAGGAGGTTTTGAGTGCTCTGCAGAAGGAGAGGCTTGGTTTTTTTCACCTCCAAAACAGAGACTGTGAGGAAAAGTAAAAGGAAATGACTTAACCAAAGACAGGAAGGGAATGTGGGGCAGAGCTGGGGACAGAAGCCAGGATCACCCGTTAGCACTTACCACTCTGCTCCTACTCACCTGCCTCTTTGCGGGGCCAGCCTCCTATTCCAGACCTGCTGTAAGGGGGCTTGCCCAGCCCTTTGAGAAGCTGGAGGTCAGGTGCTTCTCTTGTGAAGTATCCTCAATGCTCTGTGTAAATGTGAGCTCTCCAGGCCCTTACTGGCTCAACTTCAGGATGTGCTCATCTGAGAAAACTCTTAAGTTGTAAAGCTATGAGTGGTGTGGCTACAGCAGAAGTTGCAAACCACCAGTTGAGTGTCAGGTTCTTCAAGGAGCACTGTGCTCCTTTTCTGGTGTGCACTCTGCAGAGAAATGCTGCTTTCCCACAATATTGTACCCTTGTTTGGAGAGCTCTACCCAGATTTCTCTTAAGGGTTTAAGTTAAAGGAAGCTGTTTCTCTTTACTTGCAATGTGTTCCCTCCTGAAGTTGGCTTCATGGACAGTCTTTGACTTGGTACCTGTCTGATCAGGTGTGTATCAGTTGCCTGGCTCTGCAGGCAGGGACTCTGTGGACCATTGCAGTCTTCCTAGTAGGAAATATATTCTTGATATCCTCTGTGGAAAAAGGATCCAACTACATAGCTGTGTGTCAGTGAATGGTTGTGCTCCCCTTTGAATGGGAAGGGTGTTTCATCAGTGGGTGCAATGACTTTTGTTTTGTTCTTTTGTTTTGCGGTGTTGGGCTTGTGGCTTCTTGGTGTGAGAGTGCCAGCTTGATAAAAAGGTGTTTGTGAGGGTCCTAAGTAGCCACACTGTAGGGCTGCACCACGCTCAGAGCAGCAAGAAGCTGGATGGGGAGCTCCAAAGGGCAGTGGCTGAGAGCAAAGGCTGCACCTCTGGGCAACTCTTCCCTACAGCAAGCAGGCCAAGGCTGTGGAAAACCCCCACAGCACTGGAGCTTTCACCACTTCCTTGACAGGATTTGTTCCAGCACTGGTCTGCAGTGGAGGACTGGCCCAGACAGGGCCTGAGCGGAGTGGGTCCGGCCACAGGCGAGCCTCAAGTGTGGCGGTGAGGCTGGGCTGAAAGCTGCCTGTGTCCTGCCTCTGTGCAGCCTTGTTTGAACTTTTCTCTGGCAAGGAGCAAAAGGAACCAGGGAGACCTAGGGCTGGTCCAAGCAGGTTTCCTCTGCTCTCCCCGCCCCCAGATGCAGTGAGGGGAGCAGAGCAGTTTTGGGGGGGCCTTGGTCACAACAGCTTTTGAGCAAACAGCTTTTTGCCTCTGGTGTTCCATGCCTCTTGGGCTGCAATGCAGGGAGGGGGAAGTGAAACTGTGGCTCAGAACAAGCCCTCTGGATGGCAAGAAAATTGCTGAGTAGCTGGTTTCCAGGTTGCTGAGGTCCTAGCCAGGGCCCGTCAAGGCTGCCAGAAGCAACAGGCTTGGAATTTCCTCCAACCGGTGCCAGCTTGTCTTGGGCTGGCCACAGCACCTCTGCTGGGACTGGGGCTCCTCTTGAGCCCCGTGGATGGAGGGCTCCTGGAGCAGGGGTTATGCTGGAGCTGCCCCCCTCGCTGCCTGGTTTCTATTTTCTTTTTCAGGGTCCAAGCTGTTTTGAATTATGCAGCCTGCGCCTCCCGCGGGGCTCCTTGAGCAGCCGCCTAACGAGCTGAGCTCCTGACAAACTTTGCTCTGGCTCTGGCTAAGCTTGGAAAATTTTACAGCCTTTTCAGAAAAAGGAAATGCCAGGAAAGGCCTGTCTCTTCTTACTTTTATGAGGGGGTCCCAGTTGAGAGGGGGCGAGATGGGTTTGGAAGAGAAGACAGGAAGGATTTTTTACACTGCGGTGTATGCGCTCTCCAGTGACTGGGGCAGCAGGCTTTGTCCTCCTGCTGCCTCTGGGCACAGCGGGTGCCAGACCTGCAGGGCTTGGAGTGTGCACAGTGGGTGCAGGGAAGCAGCAGCTCCTCTGCTGTAGGGAGGTGGTGGCCTGCATCTTCCCTCACAGCTGCCAGCGTGGCTACTGGCTGTTTAATCTTTGCTAATTATGCTTTTTTTTTTTTTTTCTGAATGGCAGTTGTTTTATTTCTACTGTGATCTCAGGTTGGGGGCTCCGACATGTGGATGCGCAGCATGTTGGTCTGCAAGGCTGGTGCGAAGGACTGTCTCAGGATGCTGGGCTGTTGGCCGTCCCAGCACAGGGGATGGCAGGGTGCCCAGGCAGGGTGCTGGTGGGCACAGGGATGTTGGAATGCTGATGCCACCCCTAGCACAACATTTGAGCTGACAGGCACAGTCTTGTGTAATTTGTCCCTTTGACTGAGCAACCGTGTTGCAGTGGGAGAAACTGGGGCACGAAATAAACTGTGACTCGCCTGCCTTCCTTTGGTAAGGTAGTGCTGAGGAGGGAGCCCTCAGTTTTGGACAAACTCCCCCTTAGTGAGATGCTGAATGTCTGCCCTTGTGCTTGTTTGCCTCCTTCAGCAGAGCCTGCTGACCATGGCACTGATCTTCTGACTTCTGCTCAGAGAGGCACTATGGGGTACAGGCTGGTCCTTGCTGTCTTCCTGGGGTGGTGTTAGTGTCCCAGATCCCTTTCCAGCGGTAAAAAGGCATCTGTAGGGACTAGGACAGGGTTGTTGGTTGGTGTCTGTAAAGCTGCCGTGGCCTGAGGAGTTGTGGAGCTTCTCCATCAGGAGGGATTGAGGTTTTTGTGCGATCCGTAGGCATCAGCTGCTGCCAGTCGTGGTGGATGAGCATCAGATGTGGGCAGCAATGGCCCTGGGTGGAAAGAGCCTGACGCTGGTCCTGCTTTGAGGGCTTTGCCTGTTGTGCCTGTCAGGAGCGTGGCCCTGGACAGCTATTTGATTTGGCAGCCTGGGCGGGCCTGGCAGCCCTAAGAGTGGGATGTGGGCACAAGAACCATGCCCTCCTCTCCCTTTTTTTGTCACTCCACCCATCCTCATCTTTCTGCTGTGTTGGGCAGGAGAAAGCACCTCCCCAGGGCTGCATCCCCTCCTCCACCTGGAAAATGAGTGATAGGTCACCTCTCCTTTCTTGGGGCTCGGGGTCAGAAGCTGAGATTGCATTTGACAGGGGAGGCCGAGTGTCTTCACTGTGCGACTTTCCCGTGGGCTTTGTGCAGAGATGAGCTTCTCCATCCTAGCCTGTTCGCAGAGCTTGAAACAAACAGGGAGCTGCTGGGAAAAGCATTCAAAACATAGTTTGATACCTTTTTGTTATTGTTCTTTATTTCTGTGATGCCATCTGCATCTGCTATAGAGTGGCTGAACTGGATATTTTTTGTACTCCTGAATTAGTTTCACAATTTTCAGTGCAGAATCCCATTTCACGTGAACCTGATGCTGCAAAAGCAGAGTCCCAAGCCCTGTTTGCCATCTTTGCCATGAGACCAGTAGAAATCTGAAGGAAGAACCAGTAGTCACAGGGGCATGGCTGTGGTTCAGTCAGTAGCACCTTTCCTTCCAAAACATTTCCACAGGTCATCAGTTCAGTAATGATCTGCCTGGGCTGCCCATCTCCATTGGAGAAAACAGCGTGAGTTTTGCTCCTCACTCTTATTTTAAAGCTCTCTAAAAAAAATCCCAAAATATTCAGTGTTTCTATCTGTGCTTTGGAACCTGTTTCTAAAACCAACCAGAAAGCTGTCCCCAAACCTGGTTTTGGTCTTTCATGAGTTGAAGCTGTAAACATTTTGTTTACGTAGAATGAGTTACTTTTGTCTTAAGTAGAACTTCTGCAAAAAAGTATCCTGCTACTGACAAATATTTTGATATAAATATAATTTTAGCTCTGATATTGCAGATGCATGTGTTGATTTTAGTGAGAAAAGTTATCTACCCATCTGAGTGTCAGGGACTTTGCTGTAAGCAACTGTTCCCCACCTCACATAGTGGTTTCCAAATATTCAAGAGACTTGGCTACTGGTGGCAAATATTTGTCATTTAGTTTATTATGCTTTTTAATCGTAAGTAATTTTGCAAAGCCCTAATCTAATTAAAATGTATTACTTATATTACTGTGGTTTAGTCTTTTTTTGTTGTTTTTATTCCTTAGTTTAAGTGCTCTGAGTGTTTTTTGGATGCTGGCGTGGACCCGTATGCAGCTACTGTAATAAGAGGCCGTCTTCCGTCAGTGCTTTTCCCAGAACTCCCAGCATTAGAGGCCCGTGAACTCTGCAGTGGTTTAACACCAGCAAAGTAAGCCAGCTGCCCCAGAGCTTCCTGGTTCTCAGGCTGACGTTGGCAGTGCCGTTACCGTGGCATCTCAGGCCGGCCCATCCCTGGCTGGGCTATGCCAAGCTTAGCATTGTCTCGCTGCAGCCGGGCGGAGACCTTAGCTGCTTCGTCCGATGTCAGGCTGAACCAGGATCACCGAAGAGGGTAGCTGTGGTTGATGGTTGGTTAGTTGGAAGGGGAGAGAGGAGAGGTGAGCGTGTTCAAGAGTAGTGCTGTGTTGTGGCATTGTCCTTCCTCCAGACCTGATGGTGAGCACCTTGTCTGGCTGCTGTTCGATGTTTGGTCTGTGGCTGTTCTGGCTGCAGGCGGTGCAAGGGCTGGGGCTGTGGTTGCTGTTTGCAGTGTATTTGGAAAAGCTATCGGGGTGTGCCAAGAATTGATCTCTCTTGGAAACTGATAGACTGATCTCAAAAGTAAACATGCCAGGAGGACAGGCTCTTACTTCCTTTGCTACCTCCTTGCTTCCCCACTGGAGACAGACATTTACATGCCCAAAGTAGCTCTGTTGTCCTATTTGGCAGACTCCGACGCTGCGGGCAAGAGGCTCGGCTCGAGGTGAGAGCCCAGCTGTGCTCTTGCCAGACGTAACATGCTGATGGTCAGAGAGAGGATGAGGCAGAGCTGGACCCGACTCCGGGACAACATACGCCATCCAGGCTCCCTTTTGCACGCATGGCCCCCGTTCTCGGTGTCCTCCCTGCTCCGCAGAGCCACAGCCAATGGTTGACCCTGGCCTTGTGAAGGAGGAAAAGTGTGGAGAAGTTGGGATTGGAGCATCAAACGGCAGGGAATCTGTGTGTCGCCCTTGTCCAGTAGACTGCTCTAATGCCTTGTCTGATTTGCATATCAATTAATTTTTATTTTAAGAGGACTCAAGTGGACCCGAGTGCCAGACTGCATCTCAATATGCTGTAGGAGGAGCCCAGGAACTGCTTGATTTGATCTGAACAACAAGCCTGAGGGTGGTATCGTTTAATGAGCCAAAGACCCCTCTGGCTGAAGTTGTCTCCTTTCCATCTGAAATGGGCGAGCAATGACTCGTATGGGGGTTTTAAGGTCCTTTTGAAGGTCTCATCAGTGAGTGAGGTTCTCGTAACCCTGGCAGTGGTCAGGGGTCCTGTCTGGCAGGAGGGTGGCACACCTAGGACCTCCTGCTGCCCTTGAGCATTCCAGTGGCATTGGAACAGTTTTCTAACCTGCTGCTCCTTACTGGCTCACTCCATCCCAGGAGCAGGACAAAACCTATGGGAGAATGGTGGATAACCACCATTAGGCGTGGCTGCTGGGTGCAGAGCTCCTCTGGTTGGCGTCACTGCTGAGGGGTGGGGAGGAAGCCACCGTCCCCTGCCCGGAGGCAGGAAACGAGAGCCACGTGGGCTGCACTGGAGCCCGCCAGCACCTCGCGCCCACACCAGAAGCAGTGTGTCTGGGCTCGGGCTCGCTGGCTGCCTGCCACAGTGCCAGTGGCCCCGTTCTGTGTCCTGTTTGCAGAGGGAGGTGGGGAACATAGACCAGACCCTCCTCAGTGGGGAGGCGTCTGTCCTTTAGCTCTGCCGCACTGGTGCTCCCATGACCAAAATGGCAAGCTGCAGCCAGAGCTCCTGGGCTCTCTTCTTTCTGCCAGGAATCCAACCCCAGGCACTGGCCCGGGCCCTGGCTGTGACGTATGCCAGGAATAAAGGCAGCTCATGAGCTGTAGTGTGCTGCCTTCACCCAAGCCCCCTTAGCCGGAATCATCCCCAGCACAATTGGGCTGGGGTTTCTAGCCACTGCTGCTTCCCCAGGAAGAAGGGTCTTTCATGGCAGTTTTCATGGTAGGGCTTTTTCCTCCTGCATTTGAGGTTTCTCACCAGTCATGCTGAGATCTCTCGCTGACCACCAGCCGGGGTCCTGGGACTCCTGCTTCCCATCACTGATGCAGAGGTTGTCGGAGGGAAAGGCAACGTAAGCTTTTTCAGCAGACTCTGTCGTATTTGTCCTGTTCAATTATAATGCAGCAGCAGCAGTGGCACCAGCCGCCGCCTTCCTTCCCTTGCTGGGCTGGAGTGCTGCAGGCTCTCAGCAAATGCTGTCTGCGGACATCTGCTGCCTCCTCCCCCACTGCCTCCTGGCAAGCAACAGCAGCTTCCCAGTGATCAGCCTGCTCTTTGCATCACCCCCCACACACCCAGCCAAGGCTCCCTTCTGCTCTTATAGCTCCTTTGCAGGACCTTGAAATGGTGGTTTCCCCAGTGTTGGCTCAGCTCCAAGCAGCCTTCCGTCTCCCGAGACCATAGCTGAAAAAAATCAGGGTGCCTGATGAAGGGGAAAGGCTTATTAAAGGTGATGCTTACCCAGTGCTGGCTTGTGATTTAAACAGGCAGCCCTCTACTTGGCAGGTCTCCAGCCAGTGCCTGGGGCCTGAGGCAGGCACAGAGTCTGGGGCAAAAATCTCAGAGCCGACACGGCAAGGTCAGCTGTGATCAGCAGCCCTGGTGCCAGAGCTGGATGCTGTGGTCTGATGTCTGTCTTGGGTCTGTCCTGTGCAGCTGTAGGAGGCAAAGTTTGCTTGTTCCAGGTATTCATCTGGCCCCTTTGGGGAGAAGGGAAGTTTATTTCTTTCTGCTGTGGCTGCGTGGTGGGAAGATGTGTCCTTAGGGGCAGTGTGCAGTGGACCTGTGGATTTCTAGCTCCTGAAAGTGACCTTGGGGTTTGGTAGTCTTGCTGTCTAGGCAGCAGGAAGCACCCTGCAAAGTGGCATTACTGTGGCTTCAGCCTCTCAGTGTCACTGCACCAACTTCCCATCTGTGGGTATGCCTTTGGCATCAGAAAGTGTGACAGCAGGCTGAGAGGAGATCTTGACAGTTCCCCAGCACGACAGTCGCAAGGGGCCCTGGCTGCACCATGCATGCTTCCAGCCTGGGGTGGTGAAGCAGTAGCTGGGAGCATGAAGGCAACTCCAGGCTGTGATCTTGGGGAAAGCCCAGAAGGAGGGCTGAGGTATGTGGATTAGTCAGAAGAGGTGGTGGAGGATGAAAGAGGATTCAGCAGCTCTGACTGTAAAGGCAGGTTTGGAAGAAGGAGCTGGAGGGCTGGCAGGTGGGCCAACAGGAGCTTGGAAAGATGGAATAAATGAAGCCGGTGGGGAAATTTGCTGTTTTGTACCTGGATCAGAAAGATTCAAGTGTGATTTAAAGGGATTTAGACAAGAAGGCACAAGCCTGTGTTTGGAAGGAGAAGGATCATCTTCACTGCGACCATCTTCATGGTGGTGGGGTGCAGAGGCACAGCCAGATCACCCCCTGCTAGTTTGAAGGAAATGTGGTGCTGTGGAGGAGCATTGCTCAGCACATGTTTTGTTGACAGCAGGTTCTGGCCCCACTGGTTGGTCAGGAAGACTGCGGTCCCTGCCTGTGCTAGGTATCAAAAGAAGCAGCAGTGGGAATGTTGGGTGACTGCCACGGGAGGAGCTGGCAAAATCATCGGAGTGCTTGTGAAGGATGTGGCATAGAGGTGGGAGCTGCATAGCCAGGCTGGGACAGAGCACTGAGGCCAGGGCCGCATGGCACGCAGGGCCAGAGCTCTGCAGTGTCACCAGCAAAGGGCCCTGGCACACTTCTTGGCTTTCGAGCACCAGTCTGTGGCAGCTGGGACCAGTGCTGCTGTGTAGAGAAGAGTCTAGAGCAGACCCAGCAGCCAAAACCGAGTCTGGGTCTCCTCTTTGCTGGGGCAGTAACCACTGGTCCCTCCTTGTCTGCATGGCACTGAGCATGAAGGAAATGAAGCTAGAGAAAGACGGGACGTGTGTCTGAGGGGAAGATGAGAGATGCTGCGAAGAAATATAACTGAGCTCCCTTCCTCTTTGTGTGCTGGTGGATACTCTGTGGGGTGGGAGCAGCAGGGCTGGGCTGCAGGCCAGAAGCGCTTGCACATTTCCCTGGGAGAGGAAGCTGAAAAGCTGCAGGAAGCCTTTCTCTCACTTGCACAGGTGATCCAGAGGTGATGTGTCACGGGTGAGACAGCAAAGCCTCCCTCTGCCAGCCAGACCCTGTCCCAGAACCTGGGAGGAGATGGTTGAGGAGGCAAGGGAGCCCTGGCAGGCAACCTTTAATGCCCATCCCCAGGATTGGGAGCATCACCAGTAGCTGGAGGCAAGACTGGTAGGTCCTGGTGTTTACTTGATGCTGAGAAGCAGCAGAAGGTGCTGTGTGGAGGCTGGTCTCTGCCTTTCCCAGGAGGCCAGTGGGTTAGAGGGGGAAGGCAGCAGGTCATGATGTTACCCTGGGAAGAAAGCACCAGGGACCAGGAGGACAGACACTGAGGAGGAAGGACATCCCTATCCTGAGCAGAGAATGGGTGCCAGGAGTCTGACAGTACCTTGTTCATGGGACCATGATCTCCTCTGGGTGCCTCAGTTAGCGCCCCTGGCTGTGACTTTGTGCCCACAGGCTTTTCACGGGGCATTGGCATGATGGGGAGAGGTGTATGGGCTACAAGGATGGGTGCTGGGCTCAAGGAGAGCTGGACCTGGCTCTTCTCCTACGGTGATGCTGGTTGCCTTCCAGTGAGCAACATTTCCCTCCCTCCTGAGGCTTTACCCCAGGCACTTGGCTCTCTCTGCTGGGCTCCTGCTTTCTCCTGCTAGGAGTCCGATTCCTGGAGCTAGCCCACTGGTAGGACTTGGTTGCTGGCCAGCCAGGGAGCGGGCTGAGTGGAATGCAGGCTTAGCTGACGCTGAGGCTTTGGCTGGTGTGCTGGGGAGGTGAGTTGCCTCTGAAGCCCAGACCTGTGTAGGGTGGCTGGGGTTATCTGAAGGAGGTCTGCAGCAGCCAACCTTCCCACCATCCTCTTCCTGAGCCGGGGAGAGGGATTGCCCCATGAAGGGTTAACAGAGCTCCAGTCGCTGGCAGCCGGGCCCTGCTGCAGGAGCGGTGTTTAGCAGCTTGCTCTAGTTGGCGTCTGTCCCAGAATGCTTTGGAAAAGCACTGACCTCTGACCCTCAGTACAAACTGAGCCCAGCACGTGGGAGGGAGAAATTACTCCCAGACCTTCAGGCTCCAGGGTTTACAAGCTGCCTGCAATAAAGCAGCCATTTTTTTCTGACAGTTACTAAATCTCCTCTTTTAGGTCTGCTGCAAACCTCTACCCATCACTCCCCACCCCTGCCCCCAGCCCCGCATCTTGCTGCTTCTGCTCAAATCGGTAACATCTCTTGAGGGCAAGACCAACCTGTTCCTCTGGGCCAGAGGCCAAAGAGAACTCCAGCCACCAGCCCCCGGGTGGTGTCCCTTGCCCCGCAAGGCGGGTCCGGTCTGGCCTGGTTTGTGTCCTTGTGTGGCTCTGCAGGCTTCCTGCCTGAACCGGTGCTGGCAGCAGCAGGCTTCCCAGAGCCTCACTGCAGCCATCCCCCGGGGGGCTGGCACGTGCTCCCCTACCTGCAGGGTTCATATCTGCACCTCTTTTCTGAGCCCTCACGGGACTGGGGGACACTGCTGGAGATGATACCTTGTTCAGAACAGCCAGCAGACCACGTTTCATTATTGTCTTAGTGTCCGTGCTGGGGACCAGGTGCTAAAGGGCAAAGGTTCCCTTCTTGGCTTATCTGATGGCTGAAGCAGCTTTGGGAAAGGTCTTGTTTTTTCTGTGCCTCTGTTCTGCCACCTTGAAAGGGGCGTAAGAGCTGCAGGGTTTGCACTTACCTGTCGTCAGCTCCTTAGGTAACTTATTCTGTCTGTGCTTCCTGCAGTGTGCGGCGGATTAATCTCCAGGGAGGCTGGCCAGTTTCTATGGGAGATCACTGCGTGGGCAGCTCACGAGGCTCCACCAGCTAATGTTTGTAATGCCTGCTGCAGCTGCGAGGTGCCAAGTACTGCTTATTCATGTACGATTGCACGGCTGACCAGTTGTGTGGAAGAGCTGATTTGGCGTGGGGCGGCGAGCTCTGCGTGTCTGGTGCCACGCTGAACATGCCAGCGTGCCGTGTTGTCACAGGGCACTCGGAGCGCTGTTTGCGCTCGTACGGCGCTGTGGGAACAGACGGTGCTCGTTACAAGTGGCTACCGTGCCATAGGCACTGTGGGATGCAGATAAATAATGGGAAAATGGGAGCAGATATTTCAAAAACCCTCTTCTCTGCTCCTCCTACCTCCTGTGCACATTCCTCTGGCAGGGAGCAGGGGAAGGTGGGGAGCTGCAGGCAGCCCCAGGCCCAGGGCGGCTGCAGTAGCAGGCAGCCCCCTGCATGGCTGTTTTCTGGGCAGATGTGGGGCACCTCAGCTGCAGCAGGTTACCCTGGCCTTGACCGTGCTGCTCAGCAGGTAGATGGCCCAGGGAGCCAGCCCTCGAGGTGGCTGGTGGGAAACAGCTCTGGGGCAACCCTGATGCCCTAGGATTTCACTGCACTTCTTTTCAGACCCAGTGGTTTGCTAGGAGCAGTGCCACAGTGGGAGCCTTGCACCTCGTGTGGCACTTGGCAGTGTGGCTGTGGCAGAGCTGTGCTGCACCTTGCTCTGCACTGAGCTCCTGGGCACAGTGTGGTAGGGAAGCCATTTTACTAAACACGTCTTGGGCTGGTTTAGGATCTGCTGGACGTGCAACAAAAAAGGCACATTCATCCAAATCCCCTTCTCTCCCCTCTCTAAGAGCTTGGTTTTGTTTTTAAATCTATATGGCAGGCAACCAAACTGGCTGAGTCAGTCAGCTGGCTGGCCACCAGAAGTAAAATGTGGTTTTGTCCCCTCCCTCATTCCCCCTCTTTCTCCCCAGATTTTTTTTTCTCTTTCACTTAGCGACAGTTTCACGTATCAACAACAAACCTCTTTCTGCCTCCTTCTCTCATGGGGCTGGGACAAGTGGAAGCTGAGTTTTATTTTCAGAATTGGTCTAGGGGGAGAAGGTGCAGAATGGCAGCCTGGTTTTGCCTCCTTGCTTTTGCCAGCAGTGATGCTGCCTGGAAGGAGGGGGAGCTGCCTGCTGCTCTCAGTCCTTTGTAGGCTGATGACAGTGTCTGCTCTCCTCACAGGGACAGTGAGGCTTTGCCCAAGGCCATGCAGGCTAGGCTGAGGGGCAAGTGTTTCTTGGCTGCTGGCACCTGGGAGCAGTGCTGGCTGTCGGTGGGGTTTTGCGGGGCAGGAGGACGTGAGAGGTGAAGCTTTGCTCCTGAGCATTTACGAATGCTCCTGCCTGCTGTGGTGCGGGTGAGGTGGGTTGAAATGCTCCCTGGAGTCAACTCTTACGCTGGGAAGATTTGTGGTGTTAGACTGTGCATGATGCCTGCGTCCTGGAGATGGGCCCAGATATCTCTTCTGAGTACTGAGGCTCTCTCCCAACCTGCTGCACCAAGAGTTGGGGTGAAATGTGTGCATCAGAGTGTCTCACATGTGGACACAAAAAGTTGGAGACCTCCCCTGCTTGCCATTGGCAGTGTTCCTGGGACTCCACTTTGGTCTGTTGATTACCAGGAAGCAGCAGTCATTACTTGGGAGCTTTCAGGGCAAGCCCAGTCACTCTCCTACCTTGTGCTACTGCTGCACATATCCCTACACCCAGACATAGCTGGGTTCATGCACAAGGGGTGGGCATCTACCCTGTGACCTGTGATTTGACCACCAACGTCTTTACTCCCCGTGCATGCAATTTTTGTAGCCCATCTGTGGGCAGCCTTGAGACCCGTTCCCATGGTGGAGGGAAGATGGTGCAGGGGGTGAGGCAGGTATGATCTGAGTGCTGCCAACTCGGCTGGTTGCTTCTGGCAAGCCAGTGTCCTCGTCTGAACTGCGTGGCAGGTTGTGCATCCCAGCTCCCAAGGGGTCACTAGGCATGTGGCACCTCACAGGACCAACACCAAGTGAGCAAACAAAAGAGGCTTCTCGGGTGAGAAGAGTTTTCAGATGCAAATTGGCCGGTTGGTTTCAGAGACAGATTTTCTTAATTTGTATGTTGATTTTTGCTATTTTGAATGCATAAATTGTAGCGAATGCTCCAGCCTGGCTCTGGCTTCTGTGTACTTCAGCAAGAAGGATGCATGAGAGCAAGCAGCCGGTTGGCTTCTGTGAGCCGCATGGGTATCTGAGGATACCCACACTGGTCTGAACTAGTTTGCCTCTTTCTCCGTCATATATCCCTGCTTAGTTGTGAGACGTGCTTCCGAAGCAGCAAAAGCAGGGAAGGGGAGAAACCAGTTTACTGAGGTTTCATTTGGCAGGAAAGGATGTGATGGGCTAAGAAATGTAAAAAGCAAAGTAAATCCTCCAGAATATTTTGCTCTCTCGAATGAAGGGAAGGTAAAGGTGCATAAGGAGAAGACAATGGGGAAAGCTGCTTGCAAGGTCCTGGTAAAGCTGAGCTTCTTTGCCAACATGTCATATGGGCAATGCAGATATGAGGGGACTGTAGCTATCTTAGTCCCTAAAAGATGTCTCTCTGCACATGTAGTTGTGCTGCCTCCTCTTCTCTGATGGCTGTACCTGTGCTACACGGCTGGAGGCAGATAGGGAAATGCTGCCGTGCATGCATCTGTGGCTCATGCAGGAACTGGGACATCGGGGCAGAGGCATTGAGGAAAAGTGACAACTGCTGCTGCGATCTGATGTTGGTTGGCAGAGATTTCTGGGGCTGGGAGGGAGCAGGGGATGATGGATGATGGATGCTGCATGTTTTCTGGGCACTAAGGGAAAGAGCTTTGAGGTCAGGAGTTACCTACTGGGGGATGCATGTTCTGCACTCATTCGTGCCTAGTCTTCAGCCTGTCCTCACTTCTCTTACCTTCCCCTTCTTTTAAGAGCTTGTGCCCATAGGGTTGGGAAGGTGTGGGAAGAGGAGAGCTCTGTGGTAGTACCTGAGTGTGCCTCTGACCTGATGTTGCCACACTTCTCCCTTAAACTTACTTGGGGTCATTCACTCAGCAAACGTCCGGGACAGAAAAAGAGCAGGAACTCTGAGTGACCTGCAGATAGCTGGCATGCTTGGCTGGGTGCTGAAGACCTTTTTTCACCAAATGTGGAACCCACTGTGGCCATGAGCTAGTCCAGGAGCTAGCTGTGTGCAGCACTTGTGGAAATTCTCTGGTAGTGGGTACCCACTTGGTGCTGGTACTTACCTTTTTGCTTTTAGTTTTGTTGGAGGTAAGGAAACAAGACTTGTCAGTGTCATACTTTGGTTCTCAGGCACTTGCCTGGTTGGATTGCAAAGATGTGGGAATCTTGAAATCCCACTGTTCTCTCTGAGAGGAAAGAGGGATGAAAAAATAATCCTGAAATGGGTCTGCTATTTAAATTCTTTCCACCTCATGATCTGAAACCTCTGACAAACTGCCTTGCCTTCAGCCCCCTGTTTATACCCTCGCTGTGCTTGTCCTCAGAATTCTGGCGCTGCCTTACAGTTGTTTGCGGTGTTCCTCCACCCAACAACATGTTTTTTTGTGTTGGGGAAGTGAAGGAGGGAAGCATCCCTGAGGGACTACTTAACTTTCACACCTGCTTACATTCTGTTCCCCAGGCAGGTGAAGAGAGTTTGGCTCAGCTGTTTCTAACCTCATCACCAGGAAAGAGGGTTGTAACAAGGTCTGACCCATGGGCAAACTTTTAAACAAACATAAACTCCTGCATCAGATCAATACCTGGATCAATGTTTTTTTTTCCCCTCTGTCAGGAACAGAGTATAGCTGGGTTGACTCAGTCTGCTGAGGTTGTTTCCCAGCACATCTGAAATGAAGAGCCTGAAATGAAGAGCTGGAATTTCAAGCTCTTTCCATTCACCCGATTTTAAGGGGTACCTGCATTTTAGGCTTCTTGGAAAGCTTTGCTTAGAGTTCTTGGAGCTAGCTGGCTATCTCAGGTGTGTCAGAGGGGTAAAAGAGACTGGGCAGCTGAGCAAACCCTGAGCAAGAACTGTGGTAGCGTGTGCTTTCTGCCCTTCATACCTGTTGAGTTCCCTTTTGAATGTGCTCCAGGGAGAGCTGAGTAACACTTCAGTAGTGCAGCGCTCCAGGACGGCAGGCTTGGTCCCTGCTGCCAGCTTATGTGTGCAGGTACAGTCCTGACAGAGCCCCCTGCAGCATTTCTTGCAGTGGGCTCTGTATGTGTGCTGGATGAAGAGGCTCAGCCATGCTGCCCACCTCATCGCCGTGGGAATTGGCAACTGGCAGAAACAGAGCACTCGAGACAGCCCTGTCCCATGCCTCAGCCTGCTATTCTTGTGTTCCAGGATTTGTCTTGATCTGGAAGGGAAAATCCCTCTTGTGGATATAGACATGAAAACCTATCTGCAGTCTGGTCCTTAGGCTGTTGTCACCAAGTGGAGGATGGACACCAGTTGGCCTCTCCCTAAGATGTGGTGTCAGTAGGGCCAGCAGCCAGGGCTGAGCTTCTTGGTGATGGTCCCCACTGAATAAGGGGTGTTTGAATATGCGCTGTGCTTGGCACAGAGCAGGTGGACAGCACCGTGCCCTGAGGATGCTCAGGAGGACAGTCTGCTCCTCGATAATATGTCCAGATTTGGGCCCTGACAACTTGTTTCCCATTTTGCCTTGTGAGTGAAGATGTTAATTGTGGGATTTGCCCACATGGAGTGAGGCAAATGGGTTTGGCAGATGGAAGGGTGAAGCTACTGATGTATTTGATATTTAGAAAGAGCTATAAGAGACTTGAAGCCCACTCCACTCCAAGACAAAGCAGTCGTGTCTGCAGTAGGAGCCCTGCTGCAGATATTTGTGGAGTGCTTGAGGAAATCTGCAAGCCCCAGCTGGATGTGAGCAGGGTGGTGTGTCTCCATCCTCACGCAGATCAGGCTTTACTTGCTTTAGTGGTGAGGTTCTGTTGCCCAGAGGTGAGGTTGCTTAATTTGCTGAGCCAAGTGCCGAACAAGAGAACCGGTGTCCTCCCTTCCCTGCTGTGCTCTGAGGTAGGCTGGCTGACTGTATTGTGATACCAGGGCCTGGGGACAGTGGGACCTCACAGGACAGCCTGGTTCAGACTGAGGCCAGGCAGGGCTGGGCTGCAGCAGGAGAGGGACCTGGCCGTGGGCTACCAGGGAAGGGGCAGAGCAGGACGGCCATGGCATCCACTGACAGAAAGGCTTCCACGTTCTCTCACACCCACACGCTGCCGCGGGCGCACACAGGCCTACAGATGCAGGTTTGTACTGGCGCGAACATGCTCCTGCAGATTCACATGGAGTTGTGGTTAAGCAGGCACACCCACACCAACAGAGATGCAAATAGACCCACGCTGGTGCGGGCCTGCTCACCATCACCGAGCAGACATGTCCGTATCCGCCAGCTCCAGGCTTGTGCCGGCAGCGCCGCGCTCCTGCGCTCAGACGTAGGCGACAGAGCAAAGCCACCAAGCTGGTCTATTTTTGGGAGCACTCCTAAGAATTGTGAGCGTGTTTCAGATGTTAGAGACTTAGATGGGGGAAAGCTAGAACAGATGGCTGGAGGGTTCAGAGCAGCAGCCCTGCTGAGAACAGATATTTATAGGCAGATTTAACCCTTGTGTGGTTGCTGGGGCCACTTTTAAAGGAACAGCGTCTGAAGCAAACATTGCGGAGTCAAGCAGTGATCTCTGAGGGTGTCCTATCTGGTTTCTGTGAGCTGATTATCAGTGCAGTCTAGAAATCCTGTCTATGCTTTACCTCTCTTCTCATGCACAGGGACACGGCTTTCCCTAGACTGTGGAGCCTGGTTTCTGTAAGCCTCAGTGAACCTGAGCAGGTTGTGCTTATTACTTTCTGTCCGAGCCGGGGCAGTGGGTACTGTGGCTGCCCTGTGCATGCGTGACCAGCAAAATGAGGACAACGATTGTTTTGTCCCTCTTGCCCTGATTTATTTTTTTTTTCTTTCATCTCTTTTTACCAAAGGTTACCCAGATTTTTCCTTTTCCTTGTTGGAAGGTGAGGTGGTGTTTTCTTTCAAGCACACAGTCTTGTAAAGAGACACAGATTAAGCCCTCCCCTGTCAGATCTATCAGATGTTTTAATCTGTCTTTGTCTTGGGCCCTCTTGCTTGAGTATTTAGGGAAGAGCAAAATCCATCTCCAGGCTGTGCTGGTTTGTTGAACAGACCTGGCTGCAAAGTGGGGAGCACAGTTCATTTACAGTGACGGATCTTTTTGTAGCACTTTGCTTTCAGGCCCTATTTGGGACCTGAAATAGCTTTGTATTTGGCTTGTATGTCATGTCTTAAAGTGGGCTTGGCGGAGCTGAGTAAAAGTAGATGGAGAGAGTGATCTGGGGGCAATGAAGAAGTGATGTGCTTGGGTGGGGAATGTAAAGAAATGCCAGAGTAGTTACTTGGGAGTTGCAAGGGACAAGGCTTCAGTTCTGAGACCGCGAAACTGGGGTGTGGACCTGGGGAGCTGCACGAGTCCGCTCAGGCTGCATGTCAGCCCAGCTCTGAGAAAATTAGGGAGCAGTGGCACTCCTGAGCTAGTGCAGGACACTGAGAGACTGGATAAAAAAGAAATGGAGGTGGAGAGTGCTGGCAGTTAGTTCTGCCAGATCACAGAATTGTGTTGGTCTGTATTTGTGTTGTATTTGTGCTCCTGAAAATGGGAAGATTTGAATCTAGTTGTGAGATGGGGGAAAAAGTTGCAGCACTGAGTGGAAAAGGGATGGGTCTCCCACACGGATGGGTAGTCGATCCTGTAGGGTTTAGGCTGTAGTGGTTGTGCACCTGAGCTGCATCTTTCCCTTTTAGAGACTCAAGACGTTTGGAGGCACATCCTGTAGCAGCGCCTGTGGGCATGTGCCCAGCACGGGGGGGGGGGGGGGGGGGGGGGGG